>AYEL01040569.1:0-20347 GCA_000484575.1 Olivierus martensii
TTGACTTACAAAGAACGTAAAAGAAGTCACTACTGCCAAGTGTGCTGTATATTTAGTTATTAAAGTAAACTACTTGCTTAGTTTCTTAAATAAGTAAATAAAACAGCACTAAAAAGCAAGTATAAGTTTTTTAATTGGTATAACATTTCCGGGCAATAACTGCCCCTCTTCAGTACCTTACAATAAGCATAAAGTTTAAACGGAACATTCCAGAATAGTTAAACGTTATTTGGATAGAACATTTAAGTTCTAGAACAATAGCACAGAATTTATAAATTATATGACGTATATATGAACTTTTTTATGAACTATGACATCGATATATATATTTTGTATAATTTTATAAAACAACGCAGGACATGGTTTGCTGCAGATTTTGATTAAGTACTCCTATTTGTGGATAATTTTACTATGTTCTTCTTTTACGTAACTATTTAGTTATATTATTCATATTGTATATAATCTTATTATTTATTTTTTACTATATCATACAATGTAATTATTTATACTATTTTACTCTATGTTATTTACTATACGTTATTATTTATCTCTTAATATTAATATGTTATTACTGTTATCTATAGTACTCTTGTTACATCTGCATAATTATACGTCATATAATTTATAAATTCTGTGCTATTGTTCTAGAACTTAAATGTTCTATCCAAATAACGTTTAACTATTCTGGAATGTTCCGTTTAAACTTTATGCTTATTGTAAGGTACTGAAGAGGGGCAGTTATTGCCCGAAAACGTTATACCAATTAAAAAACTTATACTTGCTTTTTAGTGCTGTTTTATTTACTTATTTAAAAAACTTAAAACTATATGAATATACAGTATACAGTCATACCTTGAATTTTGGCTCCTTGATTTATGGTATTTTGGACTTACCATATATACATTTTGAATTGCCATCATTTCTCAAAATTTCAGTGTTTAATTTGGAATTATGGCTCTTCAAAAGTAAATTTTTGGAGAAAACAAAAATGTTTAATTTTCTCAAAACTGTTACACACACAAAAAAAAAAAAAAAAAAAAAAAAAAAAAAAAAAAAAAAAAAAAAAAAAAAAAAAAAAAAAAAAAAAAAAAAAAAAAAAAAAAAAAAAAAAAAAAAGCAGCTGAGGTTGACCTACTGATAAAGTCGAAAACGTTTCTGTTAATAAAATATTTATCCTATTTACAGCTTTGTTTTTTGTGTGCTTTTTTGTAAGGCTTACTATATTTCTTTTAGTTATAAATACTTCATTTATATGATTCTATACTAGCGAAACTTCCCCCAGCGGTTATTTTTTTTGTATTAACTGCCAAATTAATAATTATTTTTAAATTTACGCTTTGTGCCATATCATCTATCGGGTTAATAATTTAAATTTAGGCTAAGGTGGCGCCATCTATTAGTTAATAATTGAACTTTAATTGTAACTAATTTCCCGAAATTAAAAATTTGCCTTGGCCTGGAATCGAACCAGGGACTTCGGGTTACCGCCCCGACGCCTTACCAGCTAGACTACCAAGGCTCCGGCATATTTCCAATTTCGGGATGTATATAATTTAGAGATTATTGGACTTACACCGACATCACTGCTCCCGGATGGGCTATACCTAGCCACGGGCCCTCTATGGCAAATCCGGGCATACAGACTTGGCTCAAGTCAGATAACAAATCTTAATCTTCAATCATCTAGGGGATTTACGCGATTCCAATGATTCTATACTAGCCAAACTTCCCCCAGCGGTTATTTTTTGTATTAACTGCCAAATTAATAATTATTTTTAAATTTACGCTACGGTGCCACCATCTAGTACATCCTTTTTAATTCTTTTCAACGGTTTTTCTTCACTTCAACTTCCGAAATCAACATGGCGCTAGTCAGTGACCCTACAGCTGTACTAAAACGGAAAAGAACGACAGTAAGAGGAATTGTTACCAAATTTATTACGCTTGTGAACTCTATAAACGACAACATCCTACCGGAAGATATAGAGCATTATACGAATAGACTTCAAAAATCTTTACTCGAGCTCAAACAATTGGACGACGAGATTCATAGTCTATTGTCTGACGCAGACTACGCTCTTGACACAGAAAAATGTGAGGAGTATATTGATAACTGTGAGCGCGCTATCAGCAAAGGAAAACGATTTCTTCAAGACCGGAAAAAATGCATACCGCCAACTTTCGGAGAAAACGACGTCCAAAGCGCGCATGCTACCGTCAATGCACCTACACCTCAGAAATTTTATACTGTGGCAACTCATTCCTCATACAAACATCCATATGTAAACTACCTACTATAAAACTGGAGCCGATTGGCTGGATCTATAAAGGTCACAAACCATATGATATATGGTTTGTGACCTTTTTGTAAAATAAATGATTGTTCTCTACTGCATATTAGTGCTCAGTTTGTTATATGTTGATATATTAGTTAAGTACTCCAAAAAAGTCTTCACCTGTTTTGCAGGGTGATCTTATAGAAAGCTGATCGATTATAGAGTGTCAATTCAAATCTGCATTGTGGAAACTAAAAATGGAACCCATTCTGACTGAGAATAGGAGTGAGATATCATGACTGGGATGAGCTGATTACAATGCTTTTCAACTGAAAAGATCACTGCTCACTATTTCAAGCAATGCAGAATTACTAGTTATGAATTGAATAAATAGATAATATGCTCTAATATCATTTTTTAAATTTTGAACATTGATAATTATGAATATGATATTTACAGATTTATGTTTTTAAATCTGTTAATGCTAATATAACTATATGGCATTTGTTTTGCCATTATATTAAATTAAATATAAACTATATATCTATATGGTTTTTTTATTTATTCCTGTTGAAAATAAGAATGAAACATAATTGCAATGTGTAACAATTACAATATCAAAAGACAAATTCTTTCAATATTGTAATTGTTATAGATTACAAATAATTACATATAAATTTAATTATATCGTTTTAAAAATAACATATTTTAGAATATACTAGTGGTGTTCAACCTGTTGATTGCAGAGTGATTTTAGATCAATCTCATTTACTCTTCCTTACTTATAAATTTTATAAAAACAGAAAACATAATGTTGTATTTATCATTATTTTGTATTATTTTTTTATTTCTCTTTAAGTATATTGTTATTGTTTTTTTTATTTCTTATAAAAATTGTCAAATCAATAATTTTCTTAATAGTCCAGATAAATGAATTAATTTGAAATTTGAATTTATAAATGGAAGTCAAACAGTAAATCATGATCTAACCTATATAAGAGAGTAGATCGGCTGAATAACTTAGAAAAGTAACTCACATAGTAAAAAAGGTTGAATACCACTGGAATATACTGCATACAGACTCCTAAAATGCAAATACATATAACCTCATGGAAAAGTTGTTAAAGTTATCATGGAAACAAAAAAAATAAAAAACATTATTTGGTTTTTATTATAATAAATAGAAATTAAACACTATCAATGAGAATCATTTTGAACAGTTTTTGTTACAATCACAGAAAAAAAGTATGCATTTTCAAATAAGACATTGTTACATATATAATCCATATTATAGTCCATTTAACTCATATAACAGATTCATATAATGCAGAACATGTTTTATGAGGGTCAATTGTATAATATTTAATATAGAAATACTTTGCAAATTTTGATGTCACTCTCTCCCTTTCTGCTTTTTATGTGAGAACTACTATTTACCTGTATAAAAGTATTATAAATTATCTATAAATATTAAATTTATACAGTATTAATACAAATGTAATATTCTTATGAACAGAAAATAATAAAATAATTATCTCTTAATTACTCATGTCGTTATAACCATATAATGTTGCATTTTGTTAAATTAATATCAATATAGATTAATTTATAAATAATAAATTAAACTTTCCTTAATAAATGATCAAAATCAGTTTTCAGACAAAATGGTTGAATATCTATCATTAAGCCTACCTAACCCTGTTACTTAGTTAAAATAAATGGAATCAATCATTCAACGTACTTCAGATTCGAATTGGTGCTTGAACCAATTAATCTCATTGGTTTTGTAATTATTGCAAGGAAACTGAAAATTTTCCATCTAGGTAAAAACCTTTTTTGACAATTACAGTACATTACATGAAGGGCCAGATTTACTAATAGGCCGACTAGGTCACGTCCTAGGGCCCCAAAACTATCAATCAGTTTTCAACTTTTATAAACTTTTAATAAGAAAAAATGGGTTTTTATTAAAGTGCTAGATAGAAAGTAAAATTTTAAAGGTTCTTTATAAGTTATAAGGAGTCTTTAAAATTAGACGTAGCTGATTTGAATTTTTAGGAGCCCCAAAGCCTTGCTCTTCCTAGGGCCCCTAAAAATGCAAATCCGGTTCTGATTACATGCATTGATAAATGAAAAAAGACAGTATTTCAACTTATGGCATCAGTCTGGAATCTAAGGTGACATAAATCCAGGGTATGCCTATATATTAGTACAGTATTAATAAGCTACTAAAACTAAAAGTTTCACTGGCTTATTATGAATGTTTGATAAGCAAAATATATATTTATGAAGATGCTTTTGTAAGCCAAATGAAAATGCAAAATATTCTGGATATTCTAATTTGACTTTTTTTCTGATCATCTTTCAGGCATTTTCTGGCTTGCTCAGCACTTTTTAAAAGTAAATTTAAAAAGTGCTAAGCAAGCCAGAAACTTTCATGACAAAATATTTATAAAGTATATTATTTAAGCCCATATTTTTAAATATACACACTATAAAAAATATACTTTTTTTGTTTTTTTAAAACAAAGTCTTAGTTCAGGAAATAAAATTAACACACAACAACAAATTTATTTATTGAGACAAAATGATTTATTACTGTATTATAAAGCATTTTTGTGAATAACAAAGCACTGACAGTGTATTCATTAATACAGTATATTAATGAATACTGATTCTAAACTGATGATCATTTTCAAACAACAAAAAATTAGAAAACAGATTGACTTAGAATGAATAAGCAAACATATTAAATCATAACACATTTATCATTATCTATTATCCAATTGTGCAATTTATTTTCTTTGAATCAGCATAGATGCCAATATAATAAAAATAATAATGAATTTATTCCATCTTGCATATTAGATAATAGGATGCAAGATGATTTCAGAACAGATAAACTATTTATATTCAAGATCTAAAGGCTAGTCAGAGGAATCATAATCAATGGATTTTGACTTTTGATTCCAGATCTGCTAAAATAAAATAAGTGATGACTGAAGAAATTTGGACAATATTTATATCTATAACTTACAAATCCAACTATTATGTAGATTTTCACAAATGATTTATTACCATATAACTTCTTCCATAATAATTCAAATTTATTGAAATTTTATAATTCTTTAAAAGAAATCTAAAAACAACATATGTCTTTTTCTATATTTCATAAGTTTTCATTCAAGTTTTTAAGAATGTATGAATTTATATTGAAAAAAACCTGAGAAAGTCTATAAACAACTTCTATCATGTACAAACAGCTATTATTTTAGTTTATTCACTCTACTTCATAAACCAAATAATTGTTTAGCCAATACAAGACAACCAGAAGCAAATTAAAATTGAACAAAAATTTTCTAGGAAACAATTCACAGGAGACATTGCAATGCCACACCCACTTATAATGGCAGATAATTGTTTATTTTTAATTTACATAATATCTTTTACAGATACTGGAGGTCTGAATCATCCATGATGGACTTATACTTTCAATACAGAATTTTTGTTTCAATTATCTTATATATTATATGAAAAGTTTGCTCTGTAATATGTTTAATATGACATATTGGTTGGATACCAACATGTCATATTAAACATTATTATACCATAATATATATTTTTTGTGTGTAGAAACTTTATTTATACAAAATATGATATATTGTTTTGTAGTATTAAATTGTAAGTAGAAAAAATTTATAAAATTAGATTGTTATAAAAATGAGAGGCTGTGTGGTAAAGCTGTGGCTTACCACACTGGAGGATCTGGGTCCCACTCCTCCAGTTTTTCAGGAGGGGTCCGGGCCCAGCCTGTTGAACCCCATCATGGGTGTTGGCCAGCCTATGATGGGCTCTAAAAGTGGCCACTACCAGATACAGAATATCTCTCATGCAATATAGTGACTTAACCAAACTAACCTAACCTTAATACAACATAATATTTAATGCAATGGGTGAGCTTCTTTTTCAGCAAAATTCTCTAAAATCAGGTGTTGTGGAAAATATCGCCAACTCGCAATTCTTTTTCAATCACCAAATGAGACTGATATTTTGTCTTTAAAATAGCTTGTCGGGGATTGACATCTGGAATCAACTTCTACCGCGACGAGGGTGCTATCTCGACGATTAAGTGGAAACACACGTGCTAACTTAAATGTTTTATCATCTTGTGTACGCTTCCAACAAACTGGATCAGAGAACCTGGAGAATCCGGAGAATAAAGTACTAAATACTGATACTCTCGTTTCGTTGTGTACTACTTATACGCTTACGCTTTATATGGTGCTGAAGGAAATTTACGATTTGACGGAGATTGTAGCAACGGATCCCTGACTCACATAGGTACTGTACATCCTTTTATTTCTTTTCAACAGTTCTTCTTCACTTCAACTTTGGAAATCCAACATGGCACTAGTCAGTGACCCTACAGCTGTACTAAAACGGAAAAGAATGACAGTAAGAGGAATTGTTATCAAATTTATTACGCTTGTGAACTCTATAAACGACAACATCCTACCATATAGAGCATTATACGAATAGACTTCAAAAATCTTTACTCGAGCTCAAACAATTAGACAACGAGATTCATAGTCTATTGTCTGATGCAGACTACGCTCTTGACACAAAAAAACGTGAGGAGTGTATTGATAACTGTGAGCACGCTATCAGGAAAGGAAAATGATTTCTTCAAGACCGGAAAAATGCATACCGCCAACTTTCGGAGAAAATGACATTCAAAGCGCACATGCTACCGTCAATGCACCTACACCTCAGAATTTTTATACTGTGGCAGCTCATTCCTCATACAAACATCCATATGTAAAACTACCTACTATAAAACTGGAGCCGTTTGGTGGAGACATCGAAGAATGGCAACGTTTCTGAGAATAATTTGTGTCATCTATCGATTCCAATTCAGAACTATCACAGATCGATAAACATGTATTTCTACATGGCTATTTGGAAGGTGAACCTAAACGATTAATTGACAGAATCAGCATTTGTGGTGAAACTTACAAAACTGTGAAAAACATTGCTAAAGAGTTACGGAAATAAGGACAGAATTGTACAAGCTCATTTAGATTTTTTGGAATGCTTAAAACCGATATACACAGCTCCACTCCAGAGTCGCTCAATAAAGTTTATATTCAGTGTAACAAACTTCTGGAAGCATTGCGAGCTTTGGGGGAAAATGTAGATGCCTACGGTAGAGTTTTGGCCCCATAAACGTCTGGAAGCATTGCCAGCTTTGGGGGAAAATGTAGACGCCTACGGTAAAGTTTTGGCCTCAAAAATACTTAGAGTGTTCCCATCGGATATCGTTACACGATGGATCACCTATTCACGACGAGAAAATATATCGGATGGAGATATCAGCAGTCTAATGTCATTTTTAAGTGTCGAAATCGAAAGCTCTCTGATTACTCAAAAAATTCAAGAAGTTAGCGTTAGAACCTCGGCATCCAACTTTCTCCCAACTACTTCTTCGTTTCAAGTTAACACAAAACTACGACATAAGACGAACACACCTTTTTATGCGTTCTGCGAAACAGAACTTGCGCGAATTTAGGATGTTCTCTCCTCTTCTAAAACCCAGCAATATTACGCTCATCAAGGGATTTAGCACTTTGCCATCCAATTTTCTCCCAACCACTTCTTTGTTTCAAGTTAACACAAAACTACGACATAAGACGAACACACCTTTTTGTGCATTCTGCGAAACAGAACTTGCATGAATTTGGGATGTTCTCTCTTCTTCTAAAACCCAGCAATATTACGCTCATCAAGGGATTACATGGAATTTTATCGCACCACAAGCGCCTTGGTGGGGAGAATGGTGGGAGAGAATGATCGGTTCCGTAAAAAGATGCCTGAGAAAGGTCCTCGGTAAGGCGTGTATCGATGAAGATGGACTTTTGACCGTACTGGCAGGAATAGAAGCTGCTCTAAACAGCAGACCCATCGTACACGAATATGGATTGGGAGAACTCGGCGAATCCCTTACTCCCGCACATTTTCTAAATGGCAGGAAACTGACTACAATTCCTTCCGGTCCAAAGCCTGGAAATAAAAATTTGACGCGTTTATGGTAAGAACATCAGAGAAGGATGGACTCCTTCTGGAAAAGGAGGCGCAAAAAATATCAGCCTGGAAATAAAAATTTGACGCATTTATGGCAAGAAGGATGGACTCCTTCTGGAAAAGGAAGCACAAAAAAATATCTCCTAGATTTAATAAGTTACCACGAAGTACATAATATTCGTGAAAATACTAGAATTCAAACAGGAGACGTCCCGCTTCACGAAGTTAACCTACCCTGTCATTTGTGGAGACTGGCTCGGGTGGAGAAGACTATACTGGGTAGAGACGGAAAAATCCGTAGCTGTGTGCTACGACATAACAATCGGATTGTCATTCACCCTATACAACTGGTCATCCTGCTAGAGATTGACCAGGATGGGGAGGATGTCGGAGATTGACATCTGGAATCAACTTCTACCGCAACGAGGGTGCTATCTCAACGCTTAAGAGGAAACACACGTGCTAACTTAAATGTTTTATTATCTTGTGTACGCTTCCAACGAACTGGGTATCCCGCTTCACGAAGATAACCTACCCCGTCATCTGTGGAGACTGGCTCGGGTGGAGAAGACTATACCGGGTAGAGACGGAAAAATCCGTAGCTGTGTGCATAACAATCGGATTGTCACTCGCCATATACAACTGGTCATCCCCCTAGAGATTGACCAGGGTGGGGAGGGTGGATGATTGACATCTGGAATCAACTTCTACCGCGACGAGGGTGCTATCTCGACGCTTAAGTGGAAACACACGCGCTAACTTAAATGTTTTATCATCTTGTGTACGCTTCCAACAAACTGGGTCAGAGAATCTAGAGAATCCGGAGAATAAAGTACAAAATACTGATACTCTCATTTCGTTGTGTACTACTTATACGCTTATACGCCTACGCTCACGCTTTATACCACCGTTTACCCCCAGACCCAAAACAAATTCGGGTCCCAACCCCCAGTTTCGAATTATTTCTTTTGCACTCGTTAGGAAGTTGTCACCAACTTTTGCACTTTTAATATTTCGGTTTTAGACCCAACGGTTTGGTCCCCAGAGCCAAAACAAAATCGGGGCCCAGCCCCCCAGTTTCGAATTTTTTCTTTTGCACTGATTAGAAAATCGTTAGCACCTTTTGCACTTTTAATATTTTCGTTTGCATCCCCGCAGTATGCCCCCAGTGGCAAAACAAAATCGGGGCCGAGCCCCCAGTTTCGAATTTTCGAATTTTTCTTTTGCACTCTTTAGCAAATCGTTAGCACCTTTCGCACTTTCCTTTATTCCGTTTAATATTTCCGTTTGCACCCCACCGTTTGGCCCTCAGAGCCAAAATAAATTCGAAAAGACTAAGTTGATATTTGCTTCTTTATTGATTTCATTAATCATAAATCACTTCATAACATATCTACTTATGCATAGAAATACCATAATTTATTATCAATTACAGTATTATAAACAATATAGTTATTTCTAAATACAAAAAGTATTATGAGATATAAATCTATACTTATTTAACCACATTATTTAAAAGAACTTATAATGAAAACAGTCTGTACTTATTTAACCACATTATTTAAAAGAACTTATAATGAAAATAAAATAATTCGAATTTAATTAATTATTAATCACTTAAAGTACTCAATAATTTGACTATTTTCTTTTACAAATCCCTAAATAAACATACTCTTAAAATATGAATGTTTTTGGTAAAATATGAATATTACTCAAAAAATTTTTATTTTGTAATAAAAACTTATTACATAAAAAGCATAATATCTATGTTTATTCGTTTTCCAGAGGCCAAAATTAAATAAACCATTATTTATTAATCCATGAAAACGGAAATTTTAAAATTTTCATTGTGAGTTCTATGATTAAGCATTATTGCAATACTTTTGTGTATATGATACGAATATATATTTGTTTTAATTTTATTGTTTTTTGTCCTACTATGAAATTATTTCTATAAATTAAAAATAAATATTATATCAGGTTGTCAAAAATGAAATTTGTAAAAAAAAGCCAAAGTTGCTTGATAACTTACAAATGTAAGGAATAATTTTATTCATCAAAGTATACACCCATATTGTCTGTATACTTTTGCCATTTAAGCGGCAGGTTGTTCAGGCCGGTGGTATAAAACCCTGGCGGACGAGAGTCAACGAATTCCTAGAGGGCCATTTTTACAGCATTGTCGGAATTAAATTGTTTTCCTATTAAAAAGTTGTCCAAATTGCGGAAGAAGTGGTAGTCAGTGGGGGTAGGTCTGGTGAGAATGTAGGATGATGAAGAAGTTCCAACTCCAATTCCTGTAGTTTTGCCACAGTCATTTGTGCAGTGCATAGTCTAGAGTTATCATGCCATAAGATAGGAGTCGATCTGTTGACCAATCTAGGCTGTTTTTCTTTAAGTTTTTGCATCATTTCGTCCAGTTGGTTGCAGTATATTTCTGTTGTGATCGATGAGCCAGGTTTCATGAAATCATAATGGTGTGATACCTAGTCTAGACCACCAAACACTCACCATCAGCTTCTTTTGATGAATATTATGCTTTGGAGTGTGTTTTGGTGATTTATCCTTGTCCAACCACTGTGCTGAACGTTTGCGATTGTCATATTGGATCCATTTCTCATCACAAGTGACAATTCGATTAAAAAATGGATCAGATTTGTGACAAGAAAGTAACATCAAGCAAGCTTCCAAACGCTTTTGTTCCTGTTTTTCATTCAGTTCATGTTAACCCACTTATCCAACTTTTTCACTTTATCGATTTGAGCTAAATGAATTAATATTGTTTGCTAACACCAAACTTCAACGATAATTCAACTCAGATGGGTCAGACTCAACGGTGACCTTTAGTTCGTCATTATTGACCTTTGATTCTGGGCAACCGTGTGGCTCATTTGTAAGGTCAAAGTTACCTGTACGAAATTTGATATTAATCTACTGTATAGTAACACTAGAGCCAAATACACTATTAATGTTTCGCGCGATCTGCGATGTTCCACATGGTTCCACGTAAGAACTCATACTTCATAATAGTGCGAATTTCCGACCGTTCCATTTTCAACAATATTAATTTTTAAAAAAGTTTTAAATATTTTTTAGATCTTACAATGATTTCTTTAAACAGGTGAGATGTGTAACTTTCCAACAAAAAAATAGAACGGTAAAATATTAAGCCAATGTTAAATAATAAGCTGTTAAAGTTGGCAATATTATTAACTACAAATTTCATCCTTGACGACCTGATATTTATTTCTAACTTATAACTCGAGTTATTTTTATTTGAATAGCTCGAAATCAAATAAATACTTTATTTGATCTCAAGCTATTCGAATAAAGTTTAGATGAACATCTTTAAAATTAAATATAAAAAAAAAATTATTCAAATGAGTTTTAATTATTATACCTAAAATTTTTTCTAAACAAATTTTATTATTAGTTTACTCCAAATTTATGAAAAATTTTTGTCAAATTCTTTCCCGGAAAAAGTTATCAAGAAATTAATTCCAGTGAAGCCTATATTGAAGGCGCAACATATTTAATGATCAAATAGAAATACAGGTATATTGTTTAGAAATTTTTTGATCCGTCTTTTGAATTTTTTATCATTTTATACAGTCGTTTGAATGTTATTTCCTTTGCATTTTCGATATTTTCATTTGAGCTATCTTATTTAGGTTTCAGATCTGAAACAATTTAATTGCAATCCGAAACAATTTAATTGTGAAGCATCAGATGCCTAGATCTGATGCTTCACATCAGATCTAGGCATTTGATTTTTCTTGAGTTTAAATTATTTGCTGCAAAATATTTTTTTGCCACTTACGTATCTTCACATAGTTTTGAAATTATCACTTCGATTTAACATTTGCCACTTGAAATTCAAATTTATCACTTGAATTTATTGTCACTTCAATTTAATATTTGTTATTTAGATTTAATAATTTCTATTTAAATTTGTTAATTGCCACATGGATATACTATTTGTCCTTTGAGTTTATTATTTACGATTTTGATTTAATAATTGACACCTGGCTTCGTTCTTTAATATATGTACTTATAAGAAATTATTACTAATTTATGTTGATAGGTAATGCTATTTCATCAAGAATTACTATTTTGCTTATTTATATGAAATGTAAAAAATCTTCTTCAGTCTAATAGCTGTTCCTACCGTATGTTTGCAAATATATTTTTTTGAAAAATACCGGACAATTACACTATGCACCCAGGAAAAATGACATTATAGTTACTGAATGAATTAAATTTAAATTCATTAAAGGCCGTATTCACCACAGTGAATTAATACTCGGATCCAAGATCACTCCCATTTTTCGTATTCACCACAACAAATTTCGAGAGTTAATCTCCAACTGTGAGTGGTAAATTCAACTCGTCCTTATCGACGGATTAATTCTCAAAGAAGGTCCGACCTCCATGTTGAAAAACACCTGCAAAATTACGATCTTTGCGCATCAAAAAACGCTCATAAAGTCACGTGATATAAATCAACAAATCGATGCTATTCTTACAAAGCGGCAAGAGTTAAACAGCCGATCGAATAATCCGGTTTCAAAAAATGTTGGTGAATACGAAAGAAAAATAATCGGAGTTCACAATTCGATCCCGATTTATACGATCTGCGAATTGACACTTGGTTGGTGAATTCAAATGAATCTACTTTTAATGTTTCAACTGAAAGATGGAAATGTATAAGTAGTTTATTTGATGATGACCATATACATTTAAATGATTTAATCTGTTTTTTCATCTTACAAGGAGAGGTTCAGACATTCGGGTCACCGATTTTTTTGAAATTTTGCATACTTGTTATTTTTTTAACATCAATTTGAATTTATTTTTGCTTGTTTGTCTCAAAAATGATATTTTTGTTACTTCTTGCATGCCCCCTTGCAATAGACTCGTGTCCCCTAGTGGGATGCACCCCACAATTTGGAAAACACTGCCTTAACCAATTAGACTTCCACAGCAATTGGCAAGCTTTCATTTTGGGAAGTTAATATAATGATTAATTTCAATAACACATTGGACGTGGCTGATACTATTGTATGAAAGCTTAAGTTTTTTTACTGAATATTCATAAACTGTATATCTTTTAAATTCCATAGTTATGAGCCTTTTTGGCAAATCTGGGCAGATACAGACTTTGCTCAAGTCAAATAATGTAACACAACATAAACCAATTAGAGAAATATAGCCAATTATTATTTATTAGTGAAATGAGTTTGACTATTAAATATTTGGTTATGTTCTCCTATTTGGTTTATGTTGTGGCTTTTCAGTTTCGTAGTTTTTTTTATTCTTTGCATAATTTGAAATGCAAATGTTATAAAAATAAACACTATTTTCTATCATTAAATTGTATCTTTTCAACTTTAAGCATTTTATGTGTCATTAGTTGAAAAATTCATTTTTATTTGAAATTTCAAAAAATTCAATCTAAACAATTCATTAAATGTATTTAAATACCCAAAAATATCTATAACAAAATTTAAGAACTATTATTGGTAAATAGTTATATCAATAATAAATATAAAATAAACATATTTGTTAAAATATCATCAGATCAGTTTTTCTTAATAAAATAAATATTGTAAGCTAACAGATGCAGAAAATTCACTGATGTGTACATTTCTTCCTTGACATTTAATAAATTAACTATTTAGAACAGCACTTTTCAAACTTTTCCACTTGGCAACTCCTTTTACCCCGAGAAAATATTTTTGCGATCCTGTATAAAGAGGAATATAAACTAGGAATATGAATTAAACATTTACTAAAATTTCTGCAACCTCCAAATGTTGTTACGTAACCCCATATGGGGTCACAATCCAGATTTTGAAAAGCATTGATTTAGAAAATACTTTGTTCAGTCAATGCTTCCATGACAAATGACATTAGAGATGAAATTACAAATTATTTCATTAGTCCTGAAGGTGAACTATTATGGTAACTGTAAAAAAGGTGATTATTAAAAATTTAATATTTCAAACATTTGTGATATTTATCTCAAGCTTTCATAAGTATATATCCATGATGGCTAAACTGCAGCTCTTTGGTACCTTCAGTGTGGCTCCATACCATGAAAATCAATAGTTAATATGGAACAAAAACCTATTTAATTTTAAAAAATAATATATTTGTAATTTGTTCATTTATTTGAAAAGTAATATGCATCTATATGAAATAAATGTATGTGAAAATATAAAAAATTTTTTAAACCATTGTTAAGATTACCAGATAAAACTGATGCAGCTCTCACTGACCCAGAAAAAACTGATTGCAGTTCTCAACTATTCAAGATTCTTCTAAATGGCTCATAGTGACAGAAAGCTTGGCCACTCCTGATATATATTTTCCATTATATGTCTGATATATATTGTTAAATTATTACATTATTATATAAATTATTTTTTCATTTTTTTTTTAATTAAAAATATACATATATAACTTCATCCTTTTTTGTCATTTAAATCTTTTTCATCTTTTCTTATTTAAAACTAAATACAAATTTTATTATAACTTCTTCCCAAGCATTTCATTTTACCACTTTATTGCTATAGTCATTGATTTTGATATCCAAATAGCAGAACAACTTTTTATTTTTCTTGTAAAATCCTCAGTGTTAAACAAACATAAACTTATAGTTAGAATTAAAAGAAAAAATAACATCATGCTCGAGTTTTTATTGAGTCAATAATCGACTCTGTTAGGTGACAAAACTATAATGCAGTGTTCATTGCTAGTGTCCCAGTGTAAACTTCCCATTGAAAAAAAAAATCATCTCAAACAGTGACACTGTGTACTCTAAATATCAAACCAACATATCTCCAAAGTCAATAAGCAGTAATCTTCACTGGTGTTCCAGTGTGAAACATCCTTCAACTAATATGGTATTGCAAGAGATTTTTCAATTAATAAGATAAATATTCAGAATAAACATATACATTTATTTTTATCAAATGTTGTCATAAATCAAATACGGTAGATCCCTGATTTGCATAGTCTTAAATTCTGTAATTTGAAAGGTATGTGGATAATTAAGTTTATTTATAAAATGTGAATAAAAAATTTATTAAAACAATTGATTTAATCTTTTTGTAAAAATAGCATTTATAAAACCAGTTTTTCTAAAATTTTGATATTGATGCTTGTAATTTTCATTTAGTTATTCTATTTATTAACTAAATACAGATAGGTTTCGATTAGTGTGAGTTCGAATAATGTGATATTTGATTAGTGCAACTTATAAAAATAGTACCATTTTTCAGTTAGTGCAAGCAAATATTTGATTAATGCGAACTGTAAGCATAGACCAGTCTTATTAACAAATGTCTGTCCCCTTTTATGATGTCAATTAACAAAGCAGTAAAACTGGACGAGGAGCAGTCCAAGAACAGTCACTTGGCTTTCAAGTCTTTTATGATGTCAATTAACAAATTAATGTTAATTTTCGGTTAGTACCATTTTATGATGTCAATTAACAAATTAATGTTAATTTTCAGTTAGTAAAACTGGACGAGGAGCAGTCCAAGAACGACACACGATTTTGAAGGGGTGAAACATCAGAAAGATGGGCTTTTTGGTCACACGATTTTGAAGGGATGAAACATCAGAAAGATGGGCTTTTTGCCATTAATTTTCGGTTAGTCGACCGGACGAGGAGCAGTCCAAGAACAGTCACTTGGCTTTGAAGGGGTAATAGACGAAGAGCAGTCCAAGAACGGTCACACGATTTTGAAGGGGTGAAACAGCTTGGCTTTGAAGGGGTGAAACATCAGAAAGATGGGCTTTTTGCCGTTCAAATTTTCGGTTAGTAAAACCGAACGAGGAGCAGTCCAAGAACGGTCACGGCTTTGAAGGGATGAAACATCAGAAAGATGGGCTTTTTGCTGTTAAAGATTTTGAAGGGGTGAAACATCAGAAAGATGGGCTTTTTCTGTTAACTGTGCTTTGAAGGGGTGAAACAACAGAAAGATGGGTTTTTTTGCTGTTAGCTATTTAACATTACTATTATTCAGCTTTGTTATTGTATACATACAGTATTAGAATTTTCTTTTAAAAAGTATCGAAATAGATAAAAGGAAGAACACTTTTGATGATGGTATGAGATGCGATTCCTGGTAAGTTATTAATTTAGATCAGCGTTTCTAACAGAAACAAAAAAAAGAAGAGGTTAATGATTACGCTAGAGCAAAAAATAGATATGATTGAGCGACATAAAAGCAGCGCTCAACTTCTGCTTTCGATTTACTCTTTTGGTAGAGTGACATAAAAGCAGCGCTCAACTTCCGCTTTCAATTTGGCGGTTGGTTTGATGATGGTATGGAAGAGGTTAGTGATTATGCTAGAGCAAAAAATGGATGTGATTAAGCGACACGAAAGAGTCGCTCAACTTCCACTGTTGATTTGCTATTTTGGTTTAGATTTGGCGATTGGATTGATGATGGTATGAGACGCAATTCCTGGTAAGTTATTAATTTAGATGATGAACAGTGATGTAAAATATGAAAATAAATATTTCTTAAACAGTTAGTATTATGGTTATTCATCGCAACATTGGCTTATGGCTGAATCTCACAAAGCAAGAACCAATTACCATATTTTACATATAGTTAATACTTCGAATAGTGCGAGAAATTCGTGGAACCCATTATTCACACTAATTGAGACCTACCTGTATATTTATATATCATCTTTTTCTCCTTCACATATTAGGCTTGGTTGCCTGTTATAGTTTCACATCATCTCTGATGAAGTCTTCCAACATGTTTTTCCCCCCAATGATATGTAAGTTCAAAATCCTTTTTGGAATCCTATTCTGATCAGTTCTTTGAAGATAGTCTTTCCAATTTTTTCTCTATTTGTATTTGTGTTCAATTATTGGTATCTATAAGTTATTTTACAATTTCACTATTTCTTTTATAGTTAAGATGTGAGTAGTCTGTTGTTCTCATAAATATATACAGTGGACTCTTGATTTTATGAACTCGTATTTAATCTCCAAAAAAGTTTGTAAATGGGAATGACATTAAGAATTTTTGAAACCAACTAATAGTTCGTAAACTGGAAGCTTGTAAAAACACAAATCCACTGCATGTTGAATTTAAATATTATTAAACTTAAGTTATGTTTTAATTTGTATATAAATTTTTGGAACAAATTAACTGTATAATTATGGGACATAGTTACATAGTTAATTTGTTACAAAAATTACAGTGTTATAATAAACAATTATATCTTATTTTTAATTTATCTTGAAATAATATATTATTACAAAAAATAAAAGTCTGAAATTAAAAACAAAGAATAAGAGATTATATTTAAGAGTAATATTTAATTATTTAGACAAGTTCTTTCTATACCAATCATTTCAAGAAATTGAAAGACAAAATTTTCAAATTATAAATTTGAATACAGGGGGCTCCAACTTACGACAGTCCATATTTGCAACTATATTTAATTATTTAGACAAGTTCTTTCTATACCAATTATTTCAAGAAATTGAAAGACAACATTTTCAAATTATAAATTTGAATACAGGGGGCTCCAACTTACGACAGTCCATATTTGCAACTATTGTCCTCAATAATTTTGCAATAATTGCAGCAATTAACCAGGTGGCAAAGTAGTTGCAAGGATGGAGGTGTGCTGTGTTACAACTATAAAGTATTCATATTTAATTCCAGGTCTCTAACATCCAGAATTTTTAGGTATCCAGGCTTAACACATAAGTGGCCTATGGTGATTTATTGGAATACTCAGCTCTTATTATCTAATAAGAAAGAAAGCAGCATATAATACAAAAGAAAAAATGATCATGTTGGTTTTTAATGTTTTTTTTTAAATAAAATTTGGATGATTTCATTTCAATTCAAAAATATTTCCTGAAATATCTGCAATAAAACCACAAATAAATTAATTCACTTATTTGAATTCCATGCATCAGGGAATTTCTTGATGGATCTGGCCACAGTATCATTCTGTTTAAGGTAAAGTCCTATTGATTTTACTATAGATATGAGCAGATCAGCTGGAGTGAATTCCATTATGTAATCAGCCAATGATTGGGAAGTGACATTAAAATTAGTTGCTCATTTTTCTAATAATTTTGTTAGGTTAGTTTGAATTTAGCTGGCAAATTATATGGTATATTTTTGCCAGTGGCCACTTTTAGAGTCCATCTTATGCTGGGCAACACTCATGATGGATCAACTGGAAAATTGAAGGAAAGATTCAATGGATTTGCCAGCCTGGATCCCTCCTGAAAAACTAGATATGTGGGACTTGGAATTGAATCCAGATCTAAAGATGGTAATTTTATCAGATGCTAAAAATCTAGACACCCAAAATTTTTATGTAGTATTTCTTTTATTTTTATCTACAAAAAGTAGTGGATACACATTTTCCTTGTTTTAAAGAATAAATAGCATTTATGCAATATTACTGTACATTACTATTTTTTAAAATGTACTGAATATTCTAAATTCTGTGATTGAACTACCATTCAAATTTTTTAATGCAACCCTGTCATAAGTTGGGACCTTATGCATTTAATTATTGTTTTAACTATTTACTATTCATCAACCATTTTTAAATTGTGAGATAACATATATTTTAAATAATATAAGCTATAACTAAATAGGAAATTAGAAAATAAACATATAATTATGAACTAAAACTGCTGTTTGGAGTAAATGACAGGGCTGAAACAGCTTACCTGATTATGAAGTCTCATATATGAAGTATAGTAGTAATATCTTTTGATTTTCAAATTTAAATTTTTATTTTTTCTGCTGCTAATTTATAGACCCTTTCAACCCATTTATTAATATATTTTCATTGCATAAATTCATTTGTAAAATTTTAAGTAAAAAATTATTACCAGTTAAAAAGAATTCAAATAAAATATTTACAATAAGTTATTATAACAACTTACTGTGTATATTTTACAGCATAAGAATAACTTTAAAGAATAAAAATCTAAATCTGAACTAGAGATAATGCAGGGATGAAAGAGTCAAAAGAATTGGCCATAAAAATCTGTAAAAGAAATTCATAAAAAACACATGTCCACACATTACAAATACTGCAGCTTTATTATAATATGAAGAACAGATACTTCAGTATAAGAAAAATAGGTATTTGAAAAATATGACGATCTATAAAAATGACAAGTTCATTTATCAAATATATTTGTACATTAAAAATTATTTGATGACCCTTTCATATCTGCCTTATTCTTTATAGATTAATTCACTATTCTAATTAAGATAAAAAATATTTTTGGGAATGCTAAAAACTAAAGCTGTCAATTTGGTAAAAATTAAAATTAGTTAGTTATCAGTGTGATACAAATAATTATGCTTTATTAATGACAGAAACTTCCTTCATAAAACTTTATCAATTATTTTATGACAACATCTTTAAATGTGAGTCATCATAAATAATGCCATATATAGAATATAACCTCTATAATACATAAATTAGACAAAGCTGCAACAAAATTTGTACTTTCCATTGATACAAATGCAATGAAAAATTGTTAAAAAAATAAAAACATAGCTTTAGAAAATTATATGTATTAAGTTTTTAACATGACAAGACTTGAAAATGGTTAATAAAATTATTATTATTTTTTTTTATGTTCAGATTTATCACAGTTACAATCAATATTATTATTATTTCAATTTGGCATCATGTGAATTTTAATACAACACAAAACAAAAATAAACTATAATTTTTATGGAAGTCACAAAAATGAATATTTTCTTAAACTTTACAATGAATTAAAAATTTAAGGAAATATATTTTGATCATAAAAGGAAGCAAATATTTTCTTCACTTTTATAGAAGACTAGGAACCTAAATATTTTAAAATCACAACCATTTTATATAACTAATCTATAACTATAAAATTAAAGATTCTTTTTAAATAATTTTTTAATACAATATGACAATCATTAAAATAATAA
>AYEL01040575.1:0-49106 GCA_000484575.1 Olivierus martensii
TTATTACTATAGTTATTATTAAATTAATCTAATAATTCCATTCTGATAGAATCTAAATTAAGATAGAAATATTAAATATTTTTATAATATATTTGAATTAGAATATAGCCTTTTAACTCCCCTTCGATCCGCTCTGTTTTGAATATAGTTAAATATTTAAATGATAATAAAAATCTTAATAAAAAAATGCGGAAAATATGCGAATTAATACAGTTTGTAGATCGTTGACCGTATAACAGCCTAGAGTAGCGATACCTATCTGAAAAATTAGAGGTGAATTCCTGATCCTGCTTCTAATATTTTAGTTGGAGTCTAAGTCTAGTTTATTGTTTCCCCTCCCACACATCGTTCAAATTGACTCTTCGCTAGTCTGACCGGCCTGTTGCCTCAAATCTCTTGCACATTTTCGAGGGCGTAAAAGTTTTAAGTGCATCGATAAGTTTATTATTTTTCATTATTAAATTCAATTCTAAAGAAAATTGGCCATTTAAGAAAAATAATCACAAAATAACCATTTCTTGACCAACTAGTTTACTTTTTCAAATTGATTTTTCATTATAAATTATTATGTAGCTGATATTTTGAATTTATTTCTTTTAAATGATTTATTTGTTATAAAATCAAACGCAATTTTCTAAGTTATAATTATTTAAAAAGATAAGCTATCCAACTGGACAAAGTTTATTCTTTTTGTTGTGCCAATACTGTTAACTGCATTTGACAATGGATACTAAATAATTTGTAATTTTCATTTAAAGAAATTTTAATTGATTTTAAGAAATCAATTTAAAAATCCTAAACTTAATAAATTATTAAATTTTTGAAAGAATAAACTTAAAAATATTTATAATAAATCATTTCAAACATAGTCATTGTTTAACAGAAACGAACTGACATACTGTAATATAGAAAATTTTAATTATAAAATCTATATTTTTCTATAAAAATATTCCTTTATCGTTTGCTTTTTATACGGCAATAAAAATTAAAAAATAGTTTTTATAATTGAAAATTTCCACATATGTTCCACACCCGTTAAACCATGACTAAGTTTTACATGCTTAAGTGGTTTTAATTAAGTTTATTCTTTCAAACATCTGGTAGTAATCTAAAGTCATGACTAATGGATAAAAGAAATAAGATTGTTTATCTAGTAGTAGAAATCAACTAAATAGTAATAGATATTGATTATTTTAATCTGTTCATAAATGATATTTCTTTAAGAACCTCATCAAAATGTGAATAGAATATAGTCGATCACAGTATAATATGGATTACTATAACACGACGAAAAATTTTTAATAGTGCACATATAATGCGTCTATACCGTGCTAAACAAGCTTCATATACAGTAGATCAAAAAATAAAATAATATATAGAAATAATAATAAAAGATAGATTATTATCTAAATTTTAATTCATTAAAATTTAGATAAAATTAGATAAAATCTGAAATAACCTAAGAGAACATGTACCGCTGTTATAAAGTTTCATTTTGTTTGATTTTTTTCTTCCGCTGGCTCTTGTATAAATTAAATTAATACAATTAGTAAGGTATTTTAAATATTTTAAGGATTTATATATTTGATTTTTGAAATTTTTTAAACTAAAACTTATTAGATATTTAAATTAGTAAGTTTATTGTACTTTATTTTTGAAGTTATAATGATTAATGTAAGCATTAAAATAGCTGCTTTAGTTACCGAAGATATCGAAATCAAGAATGAAATAAGGAAAATAGCAGATGTTTATTTAAAGATGACCTTCGTAAGAACAAAGAATGTAGAGAAGTTTTTTAATGAGAAATTAATTAATAATTATGTTACGTTAATGATATTATATTAAATGATAACATTGGTAATCTGTAACTTAAAAGCAAATAATGAGAATCAAAAAAGTTGATATAAATATCAATATAAATAAGGCTAAATTAATGTTATTAATTATAAATCCAACTATCAAGGCGAATAAATACTTAAGGAATAACGAAATTTAGCTAAATTGACAATATTGGGGATCAAGAAACTCAATCAAATTTAGGATTGATACAGCAAGACAGTCATTATAAAATTTCGCAGCATGCTTCGGAATAAAAACTGGGATTAGATGACAGATGTTAAAATGTTACATAAAATAGTCTATCCTCCTTTATGGTGTCAAAATATAGACCTTGAAGACAACATTATTCATAAAGAATTTAAAGGTCTTTGAATTATAACTGTATAGAAGAATGATGAGGATATCCTGAACGGATATGACAAGCAATATGAACGTTCTTGTATAGTGAAAAAAGAATGTGAATATTTATTGAGGAACGACAAATACCGGATACCTCAATTGCTATTGAAGGGAAATGTCAACGGAATAAGATCAAGATGGAGGAAGAAAACAGAATAGTTCGAAAGAAAAGTTGCATGGATTGTGACAAATTCTACAGGATGATCACCAACTTTCGAACGTATTTTAAATACTGCAATGCTAATTCATTTACTCAACGTAAACTTACTCTATATTCATTTGCTCCTCACCAGTACGGAATCTGTTTTTAATTTGAGGAATATAATTATTGAGGTAAATGACTTTTAAATGTCAAATATAATTACTAATAATTTAATATTGATAAATTTGGCATCTGTTGATAGTTAATATATTTATTGTGTATATATATGCCACAACATCATGAAGATCAAATTTAAAAATTTTTCACTTGTTTTTACTAATGCTACAATCTCAAAAAAAATGTGTTATTTATTTATGTATGCAATAATTTTTTTAAATAATAACGATTTTAAGTAAATCAATATTGTTAAACTTTTTTTATTTTAATAAATTAAACTAAATTAAAATTTCGAGGTCTTTTGAAATGAGACTTCACTGAGGCTGTAAAAAATAATTGAAGAAACAAATAGAGAAATAAAATCACTTTTATTGTATAAAAATGCATTATAAATTGATTATATTTTTAGAAATATTGCAATCAAATCAAACTTTAAAAAGTAATAATAATAATAATAATAATACCAGTGAAAGTGCTAGAAAGACGTATAAGTGAGTTTTACTTACATACTAAGAGTGTGTAAAACTCATTTATGAGTCTATCAGTATATAAAACTTATTTATGAGTCTGAAAAATACTTACATAAAAGTAGTAGATAGTCTCATAAAGCTTATTAGTTATTTATAACATTTTCTTAGTTTTTTTTTATAAATCCTGTTCTAACGATAAATTTATTTCAGTTTTAAAATCTTTTGTTTTACACGCTTTTCACAAGTTTATTATGGAAAAGAGTATTTCAGATCGCACTAAGGAGTAAGGACCAACTCTATCAATCGCCAAATGAAGAAAGGGAGTCAATAGACTAGGTTCGGAAAAAGTTTAGAGGTGCTGGATTCGAAATCTATGCCATTATCTTCCAGCTATTATAATATAAGGTAGGTGCGAGTAATAAGGCCCAGTTGGCAATAATGCCCAATGTCAGAAAATCATCTAAAACCCCCTCAGCCGACAGGTGGCAGTATGGTAACATAACCGTCTCGTGTAATTGAGTCACCATGCTTCTCAATATTCCATTACCTCTAATCGTTTTCAAATAGAAATACGTTAAAGTTGAAATCGGTAAGTGGATTATCCTGTTATAAAAATAGTTCTTGATAATCCTTTGATTTAAAAATGCTGTAAGTTTAATCAGTCCTTGACAGTACCCCAGTAAGCAACAGTGGGCTAGAGGGTTTCGGCTTGTATAATAACATTTTCGGCTAAGGAAAGTGTTAGGCTTAGAAAACGAGCAAAATATTAATCACGTTGGCTTGGCAATAAGGCCTACGCTGTTAGATGCTTTAAGGCCTGGGCTTTATTGCATCATATCGATGAAATATGCAAGTATAATACTTGAAAACTAATATTAATTTAATATCTCTGTGTATATAATAATAAGTATAAATATATAACATATAAATGAGTATAAATATCGTAAATATAAATTATGTAAATAATATAAATGTATAAGTATTAACTGGGCACAGTTAAGGTAGAAAGTCAGTCCCTACAAGTTATTTGTTTAATTTCATTAAATTAAAATATTGTTGTGTAAAATTTAATCTGTGTAACTTGCAGAAATATGGCAGATAGGCGCAACAAAGGAATTCGTGCAAAGTGGACTGCAGGACAAATGGAGAACGCCTTGAAGGACATTGCAAAAGGGGACAGTCAATATATTGTGTCCGATCGCTACGGCATTGCACGCAGGACTCTTAGAAACCATATAAAGTCAGGCTCTACTGAACGGAAATTGGGACGCAATACCTTGCTCACTCCTCAACAAGAAGATGAACTTAAAACAAGAATGTTCCGGATGGCAGATATAGGCATTCCTATGACGCCAAAATGCATCAGACACTGCGTCTTCAGATTTTTTCAGCTAAACAACATCAGTTATCCCTTCAACGAAAAAACAAAGCTGGCTGGGACTTTCTGGATGAGGAATTTTCTGAAGCGGCACCCTGACGTGAGGAGGAGGAAAGCTAAGACGATGAACTTTGCTAGAGCACAAAAGCTTAACCATTTCGTTGTTGGCGACTACTTCTCAAAACTGGATGAGTTGATGACGAGGATGGACATCAAAAACAAGCCCGAAAAAATCTACAATATGGACGAGAAAGGCTGCAGACTTACAATCCATCACCAGCAAAGAGTACTGGCGAAATCTGGATCCAAGAGGGTTCACCTAATAGCGAATGAGCATGGGCAAAACGTTACAATAGTTGCATGTGGTAATGCTCTGGGTAATGCGATACCCCCTATGATCCTGTTTAAGGGCCAACGCCTGAAGCCAGAGTGGGTAGAGACTCTCCCAGATCGAACAGCAGTGGCAATGACACCTAACGGGAGTATGACTGCAGACACTTTTGTCATGTGGCTTCGTCACTTTGCCGAGTTCAAGCATCCCGGTCCTGTACTCTTAATCTTTGACGGCGCCTCTTCTCATCTCGACTATACCATCGTTGAAGTTGCTGAGGAGCTAGAAATAACATTGTTCTGTCTTCCAAGCAATACTACCCATGAGTTGCAGCCGCTCGACAAATCCGTTTTTAAATCCTTTGAACATCATTGGGATCAAGAGGTCCTAAGATACTGGGACAGATACCCTCGGAGAGACATTAACAAAACTACCTTTGGGAAAATTTTCTCTCCAGTTTGGGACAAAACCATGACCCAGAAGAACCTTAAGAGTGGTTTTGCTGCCACAGGAATTTATCCCTTCAATAAAGACGCTATACCGGAAGAAGCATTTGCACCTTCCGCACTAACAGAGAGAGAGGAGAATAATGCAACACCAGAACTCAAGTTGGTGATCAGGTGCCACAGGATATTCCGACAGAGGGAGAACCAGCATCTCCCACAATTGAGCAGCAAACTGCGTCTTCTTTCTCACAGCTGTTATCAACGCCGAGACAAAAGCAGGATAAACCAAAGAGAGCTGCGAGGAAAGCAATCAATAGCAGAGCTGTAGAACTAAAACGACAACTCTTTGCATCTTCTTCTGATAAATCCAATGCATCGAAAGCAACACCACGGCGCAAGAAATTGAAGAAAAAAAACAAGAGAAATCGAGCAGGTTGACCACATTGACGAGCCTCAAACTTCGGATGGACGAAGAGCCAAGGAATCTTGGTACTGTTTCATCTGCCGTGAAGAGCGACTGGCCGACATGAGATCATGTGTGTCATGTGGACGATGGGTACATGATGAATGCATTGGATTCACCCGCGAAGATAAGGACGACTTTCGTTGCCCAAACTGCTAGAACCCGTTCAGTTTCCTATTTTTTGTAACATTTTCCAACGTGGGCCTTATTACAAATAGCTGTTTTAATAAGGCCCATTTGCATCATTTTTTAAAACATTAAAAAAAACTTGTAAACATACTTTCAAGAAATAATAAAATGATTATTACAATCCTAAGGCATTAATGTATATAATCCGTGCTTGCGCGATATTTGTGGGGGTTTGCGAGCTGAGAAATCAATAATTTCCCTTACATAGGCCTTATTACTCGCACCTACCTTATGATTATCTGTCCAACCAGTAAAAAGATACCCAGGATAGTTATTTATCATAAAGTTTGATAGTAAAATTCTGCAGAATTTTTTTAAAACATCAATAAAATTGTTTAATCATTATCACAATTTAAAATTGTATTTTATAATAAGTGAAAAATTCAACAAATGCATTGGAAATGTACGTAGGCAGCACTTAAGGATCTATTTATACAGTAGCGTGAAGAGCACGATATGAACTCGAGGAAATAGCCTTTCCATCTATATTATCACTTGAGAAAACAGGGACAAGACCGAGCGACTTAATATAATAAGAATATATAAACTGCATTTCGTCTAACTAAGTCAATCAGTTTTTCGTCTTCCATTAAAAAATACAATAAAAAATTTAAACACCAAAATAACCTGAGTAAAAAAAAAACATGTACGCTGAATATGTAACAAATGATAATTGACAGAGATCCCGACAAAATATCGTTGGAGACGTAAATTAGACAAGATTCGTTCGTGGAACAGAACGAGTTCGGTGTCAATATAAACAGTTTCATTGAAAAACGTTAAACAAATTTTCCTGAATACTCGCGTCATGCTGATAATGGTGCAAGTGGTGCCACCGTATCAGGACCTAAACTGGAAGTGAACCCTGTTTTACGAAAAATCAAGCAAAGAAGCAAAGGAGCAAAGAAAATTAACATATCAATCATTCTGCGGAGATAAAAGCGGAAAAATTATTTTAGGTAGTAAGTTATTAATAAAAACTAATTTTTATTCTTACTTGTTAGATTCATCAGTGCAAGTACTAAATGATGTTTTTAGCTGTAAACAAAATAAAATTTCCCGGAGGCTCACTTTATATCCTGCACCACTAGTTACGCAACTGTTTTCACGCTACTGTATAAACAGACCCTTAAAATATACTGTATTTATTATATAGTACAAGATAATAGAACTTCAGCTAAAAATGTAATTCTTATATACAAATTTTGTTTCAGAAGTTCGAATATAAAGCACATTTTATTTTCTGATATTTTTTCCTCTCATTAATCAAATTCCTTTTAAATTGCATTAATTGCTTTTTACTTATAAGAGAATACTGTATCATATTAGAAACAAATTGAATCTTATTTTACAAAAGATTTAAGAAATTTATGCAAAGATATTTTTATAATATGCCAATTTATTAAATCTTATTAACGCAAACAAATTTTAAATTTTTTATTTCAACTTTATATATATTTTTATTTTTTCTTTAAATAAATTAGGCATCAATTTATTTTCTTTATAACAATTAAAATTTATTACTAACAAATAAGTTGATTCCAAATATTTTATCTTTATTCGTAAGTTTCATTTTTTTTTTATAACATATATCACTTACAGCGATGTCATTGAAAACATTACGATGAATAATTATTTGCTTTATAAATTCCAAAAATTCAAGACAACAAATTTTAGTTATGATGTCTTGAAAATAATAGATATGAACGAATATAATAGATCTATAACTATATTTTATACTATGTATATAATATCTATACAATATAAATTACATATTCAACAAATCACAAACAATAAAAATGCTGTTTTGTATTATATAAGATTTTACTATGATATTTTTATAATAATAGTCTAGCAAATTTTGGAGACTAACCTTTTTTTAAACTTATTAATAGATATGGAAATCTGCATAAAAATATCTTGAGATGGAAGAACTTCATCCACTTGGTCAGCTTATTCTGAACTATCAATTTTTTTCTCTCTCATACTTTTATGTTTGCATTACTGATTCCGTTACTTTTCTTATCAATCAAAAATTTTTTTCTTCTTTTCATCAAAGAATCTTTTTTCAAATGCAATAATATATTACAGGATAAATTCTATTAATCTTTTACAAAAATAAACTTATATATTAACTTTGTCCATCCAAAAAAATATCACAAGAATGTTAGAGTGGATCGGGGGAAGATGCTTATTTTTCACTAATTCTTTAATATTTAAACAGGTGGCAATAAAAAGTGGTTTATTATAACCTCCTATAAGCCCGCCAAAAATATAGATGATGGATATTATCAGATTATCAATTACTCGCATTAGAAATCGAAAAGTTTCCAGCGAGTGTTGAAATTTTCATCAAAAATTATAGAGATATGATGATGGAAAATATGGCATGGGACCACACAGTAAATAACTCATTATATGTTTAATACTAATTGTATATGAAGGGCTTAGGAAAAACTGTTAAATCCACTTTCCTAAGTGTTTAGATAGCTTATTTTATATGGACAAATGGACAACTCCTACATCTTTCTTAATTAAAAGAGATTGCTCTATATCAACTTTTGATTTTCGAGATAGGGAGCCACACTAAAGCCATCAAAGAGTTGAATGTGGCTCAAAAACCGCAACTTAACCACCGTGGATGTATACAATATCTAAATAGCTGATTTTATTTAATTCTTGTAATTTTATAGAATTTAATAATTTATTCTAGTAAAATATACATGGTATAGTGAACAAGAAGTTTGTTGGATGATTAAAGAGTTCATTTTGGCTATTTATTAAAGTGAATAACATGAAAAGCGCAGTGGCATCTTACCCGGAATATTCGGGGTAAGATGACTAATTGTAACTTTTTTTTAAAAAATAATAAAAAATTACCCGATTGCTATATCAAAGATTTTGATGGAGTCATATATGCATAACACTTGTAAGTTTAAGTACAAAAAATATGAAAGGAAAATATTCAAATTTAATATGAGTTTTAGGGTCAAAAAGCTAAAGTATGGCGACTTCCCCCGATCCACTATACATGGTAGCCGTTCGCAATATTAAAAAATCGATATCTTTATAACTATTTTATCCACATGAATGCATTAATTTGAAAGATGTTTTTGCAGGAAAAAAAATTGCCATAATATTACTTACGAACAGTAAAAGTGTTTTGCATATTTTTATATTATTAATCATAGAAATCTAAAATAATTAAAAAAATATAAATTTCGCTTTGATTGAAAAAATAATTCAAATTACTGTTATTACATCTCAAATCTTTAAAAAAATTTATTTATGATTATCAATTTGTATCTGCCAACCTTTTTTTTTAAAGCTGAATTTTTTTAATATAGTTGCATTTATTAATCTTATCATTTAATTCAGTAGATCATAGAATTATTGATCCTCTATAAATTTCGCTTTCATTGAAAAAATAATTCAAATTACTGTTATTACATCTCAAATCTTTAAAAAATTTTATTTATGATTATCAATTTGTATCTGCCAAATCTTTTTTTAAAGCTGAATTTTTTAGTATAGTTGCATTTATTAATCTTATCATTTAATTCAGTAGATCATAGAATTATTGATCCTCATAACACAAATGCAATTTATTGAGTATTAATGTATACAGTAAACTCTTGACTATCAGAAATGATACGATTCTTTTTCCACGTTTAATTCTATACCGTTTCATTTAATTCATTAAACAGAATTAAACGTGGGAAAAACAATACAGCCGGGAACAAAACTATATAAAATATTATTACAGGGCATTTGATTCGCAAAAAAAATTGTGTTTCAGTAATTTTGAAAAAAAAATTTGTTTTATTAAATAATATATAAATCTATAAGCAATAATAATAATACAGAATGATAAGAAAATAACTTGTACCTATATTTTTATGAGAAACAAATAGATAAACACAAGAAGTTGGATTTTTTAATAAAAATTACGTGATATTGCATAATTTTTTAGGTATTGTATACATCGTTTATCGCATAGATGATGTACTCTCCTTATTTATTAGGAACATTGATTGATTGATTGCAGGAAAGAGGGGCTGTCCTAACAGGATCATCCTATTAAAAGTCCGTCCTAATCACAAAAGACAGTATCTTCTTCAATAGGACTTTAAAAGATCTTCCGATGAAGGAAAATGCAATCTTAGTAAGATTATGGTTTAGCTCTGAAAGGCTCACACATTCACACAAAATGTGAAGAGGAGTTTCATCTCTCCCTGACATCATCTATAATTGGGACTATTAGTAATCTCAATTAAGTGAAAATGACACATACTGTAAGGATTCCTGTAACAATCCTAGCTTGATTTTTATACAATGCAAGCAACTCTTAGTTTCTCGTAAAGAACGACCTAAAATAAGAGCTTTTGCTTGCTTTAGTCCAGGAATAGACCTCCAATGGTTGAAGTATTGAGCTGCCAACCACCCAAATGTATCAGATCTGATGGCTAGGACAAGCTCAGGTCTAATAAAGGGACGAGAAGTCTATCCTTAGTCTACTCATCTGCAATTTCATTGTCCTTAATCCTCTTATGCCCTGGCACCCAAACAAATTAAATCTTGTTCCTGGTAGCGAATTCCACAATGAGATGACGATATTCCTATACAAGCTTTGAAGTAAAGCGAGAGCTATCAAGTGCTTTTAATTAAGCTTGACTATGTCTAGAACATCATTTCAAATATGTTAAGATCACAGTATTTCAAACAAGATAAAACGTGTAGATATGTGCCTACATCATTTCCAACATCTAAAGGTTGAATGGTTGAAAATCTTTATTTTTTGTATTTATGTAACTTTGTCTCATAGTACTATAGGTGCAGAGTTATTTTCTAATCACCATGTATATTAATACTGTATTAATTTTATTTTATTAAGAATAAATTCTATTTACAGTATTATAGTATTCATTGTATTTTATTATTACATCATACATAATTATTTCGACCTTGAATAAAATGTTAATCATTCAAATTTTTTCTTCATAATTAATATGATTTAATTCAATCAAGTTCAAATTTATGATTCAAAGAAAGGAATGACATTAAAAGGAATCTGATGAGAGAGTTTATTTATTATACACACCACTTTACAACAAAATGACAGCCATTAGTTAACCAAGAGTAGAGTAGCGAGAAATCATCAGAAGATTTAATATTTTGAATTTGATATTTAAACGTTAAATTTAACTATAGAAAAAATTAAATTTCTATTGTTGAGGAATATTTGCATGAGAATAAATTAAAAAATCAGTATTCATATAAAATGAAAACTCTATAGCTTCTTGGCAAAAATTCCAATCGAGCGAATTAATTTATGCTCAAAACTATTAAATGTTATAATTTTATCAACATTTCTAATAGGAATATGAAATTCGTTTTAAATGTAAAAAAATAAATGCAATCATAATCATAATAAATAGCAAAATAAAGAAAAAATTTGCCTCGTCGTTATATTTAACAAAAATATATAAATATCAAATAATGTTATGAAAATATATACTCGTTGTTTACATTCTGAAGGCAAGTCGAGAAAAATTATCAAAAGCATCAGTTAATGTTATCGTGCAATCAAAAATATTGAAATTCAATAAGTACAATCTGATAGGGGGAAAAAAAAGAAAAACATTTCCTTTCTGTCTAGATGGAGTCTGACTGCGGGGTTCTAAACTGTCCCCTGGTGTGATGGGGACAGAATTGGGGGTACGTAACGAGAGACAGTGGGGATAACTGAGAGTGTTATATCAGCTTGAACGTTCTTGACAGCAGGGCCGTGACCATGTCAGCTAAGCTGGTGCTTTATTTACTTTCTTCTGTATTATTATTACAATGTGGAAGAATAGAATGTTTTTGTCGAGAGTTGAAACGGTGTTGTATTGGACGCGATAGTTCGTGTGTTGTTGTGACAGCAGCCGAAAATTATGTTTTGACATCGTCGAACTATAAGATGTGTTATTGTGACCATGCCTGCATGAGAGTGGGGGATTGTTGTCCCGATTTTAAAGAAACTTGTTTAGGTATGGATAGGATTTAAATTTGTCAATGTATCAATTAATTTTTAATAACGAATATTAATTTTACGTGTAATAAAATGTAAATTAATTTTTACACCTATTACAACTAAATTAATTTTATTAAAAAAAGTCGTATTTTACAGTCTGGAGTTTTATCATTAAGTTTTTAATATATATATATTTATCGTCAAAAATAATAAAAAATAGAATAAGAGTAATGAATTAAAATTTTCGATTTATTAATTTAAATTTATTATAAAAATTTAATTTTAAAATATTCTTTATATTGTATTCCTTGAGCGAATAAGATGTTCACTTATAATATAAGAAAAATATTATTCTTTTGTAATTTTTTTAATAAAAAGCTAAAACTCTAATAATCTCTTGATATTTGCAGATATTTTGTATATTTTTTTCATGTAATAACATTACTTCTGATTATTAAATTGTGCCGTAATTTTTTATTTTCCCAGGCTGCAGATGTCACATGTTATGTGACGACGTCATAGAAGTTAAATCACTGACCTTTGGTCGCTAAATGAATGTGATAAGTGAAATGAATTACAGCATAAATTTGAACACAACATTGCGAACTTTTTCATTTATAAATTATTAAACAATTATAATAAATATACAGTATAACACATCGTATCAGTTTTAAGTTTTTTTATACAATATAATTTTATATTGATGATTTATGTGTTTTTCCATAGAGAAGGATTGTATTTTCTATCTCTTTAATACTGTATTTATTTCTTTCTCTATATGAAAATCTGTTTAGAGAGGCTTATAACTGCTTGATCGTATGTACAGTTATGAGGATCTCTAAACAGATATAGTATAGTATCTTCTCTTGAATAACTAAAACAAATAGTTCATTGTCTCCTATCTACTCCCTTTACTGTAGCATAAATCAACTAGTTGCCTAAACACCTAGAAATTCGGGGATAGTATGCAATAACAAATGCAGCCCTCTTCTCGCTGTTTAATATATAGTGGCCCTTAAACTCGGGGCCTGCTACATTTAGCTTTAGTTTCTACACCGTTGCTAATTATTTTATCATCATCAATCTATAAAAATTTCATATTTTAACTCTATAATATTTGGTGAATGTATTAAAAAATCCGAGTTAATCGAATTACTTCCTAAAATAATTTAATATATAAATGAACGAAATTTATTTTTCCGTTTGTGTTGTTGATTAAATTTATATTTAGATAGATTGTGTATCGTAAATATTCCCTTGAGAAATAGAAGTTTGTATCATTCACACTCGTCAGTCATCAAAAATCAAATGTACTTTGATGTGTTTATAAACAATAGCAGGATTTATACGTCACTTCGAATTATCATTGAAATTGCTATTTACATATTTAATAAAGATTGTTTACAAATTAAAGATTTCCATTATCAATTTTTTTTTCTTTTTTGTTTAATTTTTGCTGGTTCTTTATCTTGTAGAATTAAATTACTGAGCGATAAAACGCTCCATAAAAAATTATTTTCGATGTCCTCTGTAAATGATTATTTTAGAAGAAAATTAAATTTTATTGCTTTAATTTTTAAACTAACATAAGTGGTTTTGTTCTTTTATCTGAGAAAAAAAAATCTGTGGTATTGATTTCATCGATAAAATTTTTGAAATCTATCAAAAATCTATATAGATTAATAAAAATCAGTGTTGTTGTAAAATTAAATGATTTATCGAAACATTAAATTTTGTGGAATTTTATTAATAAACAATTGAAATTATTGTAAATTTATAAAATCCTTTTTTTTCTTCTCGATTAGTGAACGATTGCGAAGTGTCTAACTGGGGACAATGGACGGAGTGCAGTAATCAATGTGGAGTGGGTGTTATGGCTAGAACTAGAGATGTTTTACAACAAACAAAAAATGGAGGTCAACCTTGTCCAGAATTACAGCAATCGCGGGGATGTATTGGAAGTAATTGCGAAAGAAAATCGTCTGGTAAAATATTCAGAGGTAAAAAATATTTTTCATTTTAATAAAAATGAATAAAGTATCATAATAGCAAATGTTCACAGACTGATTGAAGAGAAGAATTTAGTAATAATCCTTTAATAACAGAATATTTCTGATATGCTATAATTTTCTATTGGAGTTGTCATAAAATACGTTTAATGAAATTCGTATAGATCAACATAATAGCAAATGTTCACAGACTGATTGAAGAGTAGAATTTAGTAATAATCCTTTAATAACAGAATATTTCTGACATGCTATAATTTTCTATTGGAGTTGTCATAAAATACGTTTAATGAAATTCGTAGAGATCATTCGACGATACTGATTCATCTAAAAGTTATTTAATACTACCTACAGTCTCATTCATCAATACAATTTTTAGAGAAAATAGAGGTTTGTTTGGTATTTTGTAATGAAAAAAACGAGAGATGATCAGAATCTATCCTGTTATTTTAAGTCACCTTCTTTTGCAATTTTTACAATTATTTATGCAAAATTAATTATAAAAATTGCAAAAGAAATTATCTTATATTGCTAATAAATTCATAAAGTTGTTTGGAAACAGTTTATGCAAAAATAGCCATATAAACTTTAAAGAATTTTTCCTATCAAAGTAAACAAAATTTAATCAAATTTCAATTATTTTTTATTAATGCATTTAAAACTCTGTCATTTTCCACATAAAAAGCTTTGAAAATCTGAAACAAGTAGCATCTAAAATTTTAATTTTCGCGAATTTAAAGCGGAAATATTCTTCACATACTTTAGCTAAAAGTGAATCGCAGATTTTTGTGAAATTTAGCAAGATGATCATGCTAAATCGAATATGATTTCGACGACATATCGAGTCCATCCATTTTTTAAATATTTTCAGATAAAGGGCTAATCTTTTATCTGCAAATATTTAAAAATGAATGGACATTCAAATTTAAAATACAGGGTGTTCCATTTGAACGTCCCTAATTTTAATTGCAATTTAAAAATAAGAGAAATGTACTTACGGAGATCCTGGTACATATAAAAATGTTCACTGAAACCTAAATTTTTTACATAATTTTTGAAAGCCCGCGTGCTACCTGCTGTGGCGCTGCGGTCGATATTGTTAAAATGGCGTCCCTACAGGAGAAAGCGCGTGTTGTAGCTTGGTTCTGTGACCTACAGGAAAAAGCGCGTGTTGTAGCTTGGTTCTGTGAGAAAAAATCTGTCATTTCTGTGCAGCGTGAATTTCGGCGGGTGTACGGAAAGCCAGTGCTCAATGCCAAATCATCAGAGCGTGGCATAACAAGTTCCTGGAGACCGGAGCGTTCTCAAAAGGCATGGAGGAGACCGCAGACGTGTGAGTGATGAACGGGTGGAGGAAGTGCGACTTGCTTTCCAACGAAGCCCTCGCAAGTCCATCCGGCGTGCTTCACGGGAATTACAGATGCCTACTACGACTGTCCACCGGGTCCTCCATAGCAGGCTCTACCTGTATGCTTATAAGGTGCAAATTCTGCAGGAACTTTAGCCAGACGACAGGCCAGGAAGACGTGATTTTGCAGTGGAAATTCTTGAGAGGATTAATGAAAACACTGATTTCTTGACACTCGTCATGTTTAGTGACGAGGCGACATTTCATGTGTCAGGAAGTGTCAATCACCATAACATCCGTATTTGGGGTTCAGAAAATCTGCACAGTGTCCAAGAGCAAGCTCGTGATAGTCCAAAAATGAACGTGTGGTGCGGACTGCTGAAGGATACGATAATCGGATCATTTTTCTTCTCTGAGGTCACTGTAACAGTAACAACGTACCTCGACATGTTACAGCAATTCGCATACCTGCAGATCCAGCATCTAACCCAACATCATCTTCCAGCAAGACGGGGCACCACCACACTGGATCCTGGATGTTCGGGCTTTCCTGAACGATGTTTTCCCACGTCTTTGGATGGGTCGTGATGGACCCATCCTATGGCCACCCCGCTCACCCGACATTAGATCCCCTTGATATCTTTTTTTTTCGGGGGGTTATGTGAAAGGCAGAGTCTACGCCACTAAGATCAGAAACATTGCGGAGTTACTGGCGAGAATCCAGGCAGTCATTGACACGGTCACACCAGGCATGCTTCAGCGAACATGCGCTGAAATCGAGTATCGGTTGGATATTCTTCGGGCGACTGGAAGAGCGCACGTAGAAGTCTACTGATTTTTTGTACGAAACTTGATGAGATATCAGTTTAATTAAAAGCGACTTGATGTGGCTACCTCTCATAGTTTTCTTTCTATTGACTTTCAAAATTAGGGACGTTCAAATGGAACACCCTGTATATCTTTCTAATAACTTTTGAATTATTTTATTTAATAAAAAATTTTACAGTGTAGTGCGGCTATTAATCTCGAATTTTAATTAACATTAACTGATGCTATAGATCAGGGAAGGCCAAACTTCACGTCACTACGAGCCACATAGAAATTGATCCCACATTGAACATTGATCCAGAAAGAAAATGCGGCTCTCAAATATTCGAGAGCCGCATTTTCTTTCTGGATCAATGAGAACAGTATCAGTTTTTTGGATGATCTTGGGTATAATGATTTCAAAAATTGTTTATTTCAGATGCATACTAGTTTTAACAATAGATAAAAAAATAATATATCTGTAATTTCTTTAACTTAAATAAGTATTTGCTTCATATTTACTATTGACTTTCATGGTATGAAGCCACATTGAAGGTACCAAAGAGCAGCAGTGTGGCCACCCCTGCTATAGATCCATCATTTAAAAATGGCGGGCATTCAAAAGTTTCTTCTGAAGTTATCCTGTAATAAAGATATTTGAATGATGAATGTTGAGATAATCCTGCAGATTTATTAAGATTTCAAATTTTTTCTTTATCACTTAAACAAGATAGCGCTGAACATTAAAGCAAAAATAACGCGGCTTACCTTTCGCTACTACATTGCTCTTACAGCTTTCATAAACATAATGTATAATTAGGTTTTTATTTATATAAATTAACTACATTTAAATATTATCCAGGAATCATTGGGTATACTAGCTAATATAAAATAACTACATAATTATATTAAAAAACTTCTTACTTTAGATATTGAATAAAATCAAACAATAAGCCAAATAAGTAAGATAAATCGTTTATTCAAAAACACTTTCAGCTATCCACATAGCCTGATTACAACTGAGACAGGCTACGTGGATAGCCGAAAACGTTTTTGAATAAACGATTTATCTTATTTATTTGGCTTATTGTTTGCTTTTATTTACTACATAATTATACTAGTTAAATGCGTTATTGACGATAAGCTATAGAACTATTGTATTTAATTGATTGCTATGGCATTCAATATACAGGTTAAATCATTGAAGATGATTCTGATGACATATACTTTAATTCCTGAGCTTTAATCATTCCAAAATAAAAAGGACAAGTTCGGAAAGTGGCAATTATCTATTGCCGGAACTGCTTATTTAAAAAATTTAAGCAGATTATTTTATTAAGTAAAATGGTTGACATCGTAAAAATACACAGAACATATTATTTTTACAATAAACACTTAAATTATTGAAAAGCAAATAATAAATAACTTATAAACTCCCAATCTAACAGTAAAGTAAATGCCATAGGAATGATTTCAAATGTATCAAAATACTCTTTCAGGAGGAGATAAATTTGGAAAAGAAGGAAAAAAAATAAATAAAAAAGAAAGAAAATTATATTTTCTTGAATATTAGCCTCAATATTCAAGAAAATATGATTTTTTTTTTAACATCCAATTCAGTAATATTGTAATAATCATTAAAATTAACACTACAAATTTTATTATTAACATTCTCATTACAAAATTATTACAAGAATCCCTTGATTAGTGCGGTTAATAAATCCTCGCAATACACCTCATATATCAAAACCGCACTAATCAAACTAAAAAACCAATGGGAATAATTATAATGAATCCTGGGAAATATCAAAATTATAAATATGTATTTTTTCCTCTCTCAAAACATTTATATTGCATTACATATACTTTAAATCATTGAGGAATATGTGTATGGATTTAAAAATTTATAGTAAGAATTATTAAATAAAATTTATTTTTCACAAAAAAGATTACTTACAAAATTACATAAATTTTGTAAAAAATAATTGCACGTCCGTAAACATCGAGTACTGGAGAGGAACTGAAGGCAGGCAAAGCTAGCTATATAATATTGTAATGGCTATTATTAAGTAGTTGCCATTCACGCTAAATTTATTAATAAATAAAATTACGAACAAATTTAAAATATAACAAATAGATGACGAAAGTCGTAATATTAGCAAAATTAAAATAAATAAGTAAATTTATTGCAGTGCTCTAATCATGTAGACTACAACCCTGAGATTCAGTTGCCAATGCTTCAGAATGTTTGCAAAAAAAAATAAAAAAATCGCACTTGTTGAAGTGCACTAATCAAATTTGGCACCGCATATATTAAGGGATAGTCTCAATTTTTTTGCGCACTAATCAAAACAGCATTATTCAAACTCGCACTAATCAAGAGATTCCTGTATTTTTATTCAAAACTGTTATTTCGAAAATAACAGTTTTGAATAAAAATACATTGAACAAAAATACAAGTAATTACAGTACAGTGTATTATATTTTCATTGCATATGGAGACGTTGTTAATAAATTAATCCATATAAGTTTACAATAAAAATAATTTTAATTTTTCACGAAAAGTTTCTGCTACATAATTTCTAATATGTGCATTTTGGTTTATATTGAATTTGATATTTTAATGAATGTTTGTCATATAAAACATGCTATGCGAACTATGATCGCATTGACATTATTAGTGTTCTACTGTACAGAATTTAATTAATGTACCATAATACAGATTATTTTCTTCTGACCAATAACTATTCAAAACTGATTTCAGTCAATACTCTTATTATTAATTTTTTAGATTATTATTTTCTTACTGAAGTAATATTCTTCTGACCAATAACTATTCAAAACTGATTTCAGTCAATACTCTTATTATTAATTTTTTCACAAACATTTTAACATGGACATCGTTTATCCAAATCTGACAATGATCTTCATATCTATAATAAAATTCAATGTTTTGAATACTATATATGTTCATCATAACAATATAGTTCATTTTTTCAATAATTATAAATCATTAATGGTTTATTTTTATAAAAAAACGTTTATTCCCACATTCGAGGGAATGTTTCAAAATGGCGATTCCTTAAATTTTTGTATTGTAGCCAACCATTAAAAAAACTGCATAATTCGATTTAGGAAGACCGAAATGTCTTCATATATTAAGATATTTATAATTGAAATTATAAATAATATCTTATTTAAAAAACTTGTTAAAAATTTGAAAAATAATTAAACTTTATCTGTCACCAGAAACTGCTCTCATTTTATCAGCAAAATATTCTTTCATGAGATCATTAAATACTACAGAAGATATACGCCGTAATTTAAGATTAAAATATCCAACAGATCCAGTGCAAGAAAGCAGCAAAGAGTAAGAATTATCTTATACTATATTTATGTAGATAAATCTAATACGCAAGAAATATTTAGCCTCATGCTTTTATAATGTATTTTCAGAGTAAATAAAACTTTCAAATTATTGCATTCTCTTTTTTTTATCGTTGCAGATATTGTATTGTCTTTGAAATTTTAAAACTGAAGAAAGGATGTTCAAATCAGGATGATTCATTCAAATATTTGACAAAAGGATCTAAAGTATGTGTATCTTGTGAACGTGCAGCTATGAGGAAACATCTAGGATATCGTTGTAATGGGGATGGATTCGATGGCAAATCGTCTAGATGGATCTCTCTAGCTAATCCTCGTTGTCAGGGACGTTGGATAAGGCGTGGAAAGGAAAAGGGATGTCCCTGTGATGATAATGAAGGACCAAATTTTATACTTGTTTAAAGAGACATTATAACGTAATAATTTTAATTTTTAAAGAAGCCACACATTATTCTTAAAATATCCATAATCCATAAATTACTATGAAATTACTATCCTGTTAATTATATATCATATGTATAATTAAATATCTAGCCTTGGACAAAATATCTTTTAAGTATAATTGAAATTAATAATTTGAAAAAAATTGTGATAAATTTATACAGTATATTAATAAATATTATTATTAATAAAACTGTATTAATATCCAAATGAAATATTAAAATTTTTATTAAACTTATCTATTTATATTCAAAATATTTTAAATCTGTATAAAATTAGTATATAAGGTAAGAAACTAATAATTTTTTTATGATGTTGCTATAATATAAATTTATTTTAAATATTAAATAAATGAGCATTAATTACTACTATTACTTGTCAATATCAGTTTAAATTGAAACAACATATTGTTAAATAAATTTTCTTTTAAAAGTGTAAAATAAAGCTTTCAGAAAATTATTTGTATTCTTTCAAGATCGGTTCAATGTTCGAAATCGATCGTTTTTATTAGCTAGGATCATCCATGGCTAAGATCTTATAGAGCAGTGGTTCCCAACTTTTTTTGGCCATGCCTCACCTAAGCATCTCTAAAATCCTGATGCCCCTGACATATAATTCATATTATTCAAAAAGTGAACTCCTATTCACGTGGAAGCTTAAAAAGCCATTAACTTGGTTTAAATAAGCTTCCAAAGAATATGGCATCAATGAAAGAGAAAAATAAAAAGAACAAATTTTATGCATAGGGTTTGTGACTGAAAGAAATAAATGTGAGAAAAACTTATGAAATGCACTTTAATAGTTATAAATTATTTACAATATAAGTACATACATTTATGTAATAATAACTGTGCGAGACACTAAATACGTTTTACTTTCTTCTAAGATCGCCAGACTTATCTTAATCAGAATGTACACAGCAGTCACCTGGTGACAATAGAGAGTAAGGAGTAAAGGTTATTTAAATATTTATCTCCCTCTCACCACTCCTTTCTATTAGCGGGCTTTTCCCCTCTCCATTGTCACCAACTGATTGACGTGTACAGTCTGATTTTAATTTTAAAAATGTGCATGTCACAATATATATTTATATACTATATATGAGACCCCTAAAATCATAAAAAATGCAAAAAATTCACTATTAATAACTCATTCTCGAATTGCCTCCCTTAAAAATCAAATTGCCCTTTTCGAACATGCGCGCCAAGTTGAGAACCACGACTCTAGAGCAAGAGTGGCAAACCTATGGAATATATGCCCAATTGGCACGCTAACAAAATTTTCAGACATGCAAAACTATGGAGATGATATATAGGTTAAAATTTGGATTGGCTTTCAAGGATATTTTTTCCCTTATAAAAATTTAAATTTGGGACGCACCCTTAAAAAGGTTCGCTATCCCTACTCTAGAGTAAGTTCCCAAACTTTTTAATTGTGTATCCCTTTATCGGTAAAAATTAATACTATACACCCAACAGAATATATTATGACGAGCAAAAAAAGGAGAGCACCCTAAAAATTTCTTACTTAACAGTAAAAATTAATACTATACACCCCACACAACAGAATATATTATGACGAGCAAAAAAAGGAGAGCACCCTAAAAATTTCTTACTTAACCCTAGAGGTGCATGTACCACATTTTGAAGACTACTACTCTAGGGACTTTTATTAATACATAGAAATTTTATTCAAATTGGATAATATTTATGCGAAATGCTCCAATATTTCTCTCTAAAATTTTTATAATTCGATTTTGCATCAATATATGAAAATATTTTCTCTCAGTATATCATTAACATTGATCTGGCATATGCGCTTTTATAGTAATGCGATATAATTTTGTATTCCCAACTCAGAGTAGGAATAAATAAAAATGGTTATTTTAACAATTGAACGAATGCGTTGCAGTTCAAAATACCTGTATCAATATTTTTCTTAATCCTTATGGTATTTCTTACTGGCACTTATATTTAAATTATAAATTTTTTGAATATAAAAATATTTTTTTCAATATTTTCAAAATAATTTAATCTATTCAGTGATATTTATAAGAAATTTGAACACTGAAAATTTTTATTGAAAAATTGTTCCACCATTTGTTTACAATATTTTGTATTAAAACATCGAAGTGCAGTATCAATATTGTAAAAATATCCAAATATCGATTACATTCCTAATCATAGCATTCAGTCACATCACTCATATTTGAATTTTAGCATGATAATATTAAAATATATTACTATAATAATCATTTAGCTAGATTAGGGGTGGGCAACCTTTTTTTGTAGGGGGCTGTATAGAAAAATTTATGGTGGGCCACAGGCATTTTTGTAGGGGGCTGTATAGAAAAATTTATGGTGGGCCACGGGCCAAACAATTGATATAGAATTTTTTTAAAAAAGAGAAGGTACAGATATGTAAGTATACATAGCGTTATTTAAAAAAAGAACCACGAGCCAAAACAAAAACAATTGATAATAATAGTATTTATTTAAAAAAGAGAGCATTGGTATTAGATATAATAAATACAGATATGTAAGTACATAGCATTGGTATTAGATATAATAAAATAATGTGGCTGATGTAAGTATACATAGCGTTGGTATTACATATAATAAAATAATGTGAATAAGTATACATAGCGTTGGTATTAGATATAGATCGGAAGAGCGGTTCAAGCCAAAACAAAAACAGTTGATAATAATAGTATTTATTTAAAAAAGAGAAGGTACAGATATGTAAACTGATGATAATAGTATTTATTTAAAAAAGAGAAGGTACAGATATGTAAGAATAGCGTTGGTATTAGATATAATAAAATAATGTGGCCCGCAGGCGAAGGTTGCCCACCCGAACTAAATTAAAATTCCATAAAACTTATTTGTGTATTGTATATTCTATTTTGTAATGATAATTAAATTATCTTACTTTATAAATAATTTATTTTAATGAATAAAAAGTGAATTTAGAAAATTTAGCATTTCATGCTAATAAAATCAGTATGAATTTTATGAAATACATGAGAGAATTGAAATATGATTAAACTGTTTTGATATTTAACACCATCACATTTACATAATGGATTTGAAGGGAGATCAGTTTCGAATCCATTGTGAACTAGTCATAATTTTTCTATATTACTAACAGATGAAGATCAGCAGGTTATATTTGAAAACTTGATAAAAATCAGAAATGGGAACTGCTATTTAATCTTTAATCATTTTAGTAGCTTTGAATACTTAAAACACTAAAATATTAATAAATTGCAATTTTTCTTTGGAGTTTTTCTGGATGACTCAGAATGATAAATATTTAAAATTTTTCCAATGACTAAGATTTGCTTTTAAATCTCTACTGGAGAATATGAATAATTACCAAACAATTTGAAAATATCTCAAAAAATAATGATTAAACCAATTTGAAAATTGATTTTAACTTCCAAAATCCAACACACTTATTTTCATTAAATTTGGCACTGCAATTCTTTATTGATATACAACATAGTTGTTTCAAATTTTGAAATACTTATTTTTAAATATATAAACTTTTTACATAAATAAGTATATATACAAAAACTTTATTAAGAAAAATAATTTTATATACAAATATATGTTTATTTTTATATATAGTGGTAAAAAATATGATTTAAAAGTATTCACATAAAACTTTTCCATAATTTATTCATAATGAATTAACAAATTTGGAAATCATGGATTACAAATTAATCTTTTTTTTAATTTTGCTTTCATTAATTGAAAAACAAAATCACTAAAAGTGATATTAAGAAAATGAGTATAGGTAGTACTTAATTTAAAATGTCATTGACTTAAAATCATTCACACTTACAATTATTATGTAATCAATAAATTCTGTGATAAGTCAATGATATTCACATGAGTAAAATTCTGTGCAAAATGATCTGATGTATTGACAGCATCATTTGTGTGTCTGGTTTTTGTGGTTTTATGTTTGTTAAATTTATTATCATAATGTTTAGTGTCATAATAAATAATAAAAGTTTGAATTTTATAAATGTAGGACATTTCCAATTTTGAGCCACTTTAACTGGTGATATCGAGATTTGAACTGAACCCCATCATAATTAAAACTTGTATTGATAATTACATAATTATAAATTATAAAATTTCAGTTTCAATTTATTTTACTTTTTTACTTTTTTTTAATCATTACTTTTTACATTTAACATTTACTTTTTTAAATTCATTCTAACATGATCATATTTTTATCATTATAAAGGACATCATCATCATATAATTTCAGCATGTTGTTAGTATGGATAGGAACAAGATCTTGTGTACAGCACCATCTAGAAAAAAATATTTTCTCATATAAGAAAGATCTATACTTTCAATAAGTTCTGATAAATTTTTATAAAACTACATTATTGTAAAATTTGATAAAATAATTTTAAAATATGAAATAATTTTCATTGCTATTTATTTTGCTAGTATTCTACTATTATAAAAAAAATGTAATTACTAAATCTATTTTTATATAAAATTTTATAAAAGGATGATTAAAAAAGTATCCAAAATTCATTTTCTAGTAAATATAAGGAAACTAAAATTTTTATATTTAACTGTGTAATATTTTAGACTCAATGCTTACTATATGAAAACTCTTAAATAAATAGAAACTTTCCTTCTAAAGAATTCATTCAAAATAATTTTTAATATTTAAAAAATTATTTTTAAAACTAAATATATAAATACTTATTTGTCGAAGGTATATAATGTGGTACATTTTCAATTTGTACAATAAATCAATTTTGTTATTTTTCTGTAATATTTCATAATATATTTATGAAAGTTCTTTAAAAATTATACATAACATGCTACAACCATAGTATTTGAAGCTTTATATCAGTTAGAAGCTAAACTTAAGGTGAAGAATGTTATCTACTTGTTTACTATATTCATTGTTCTTGTTTCTTGTTCTATAAAATAATTCATCAAAATAAAACTGTCTTAAGAGAGAGATCACATATTAAAATCAAAGTAAAAGTAAACAATAAGCTATATAAGAAAAAAATGCAAAAGATAATTACAATCTATATATATGTAGATTTTGAATGTCTTTCAGTGGCAGATCAAATCAAGTGGGGGTCCCAAGTGGATAAAAATTTCAGGGCCCTCAAACTCAAGTTAGGAAAAAAAACGTTTCAAGAAAACTCTCATTAAGTTATTAACAAAGTATGGTAATCAAAAATTTCATATCATAACACATTAAAAAAATTTATTAAAAAAAAAACATATTTTTTACATGAATTTCCGTCTCGCTTTATTTCTTGCAAATTCAATTATTTTGGCAGTGTCAATTCTGTTTAAAATTTCTGGCTCTATATACAGAATGGCCATATTATTTAATCTTTCTTCTCCCAAACTATTTCTTAATAATTTTTTGCACTCTTTAAAACAGAAAACGATCTTTCTCCTGATGCATTAGATAAGGAAATTGTTTAAAAATATTTTCAATAATATTTCAACATTTGAAAATGTACAAGACATTTCTTTGGCTGCTCAATAGATGTTTGGTGTGGTTTTTATCGTATCCTCATTTTCTTTTAGAAATATTAAAAAATGGTCAAATTCATCTTCAAAAGTACAAACATCAACGTTATTATTATGATATTTGGACAACAAAATATAATTATTTGATATATACAAAAAAAACGTAATTTTCCTTGAATCCTAATGAAAACATATTTTAAAACCTTGGGGCTCTACATGGCCACTTAGTCGGCTTACTGCTTAATCTGCCACTGAAATTTTTTGCATTTTTATATATATAAAAATCTTTATTAAAATCTAAATATATCTTTTGCATTTTCTATACATATTCAGAAAATGCAATGTTTGTCTGCTGTCTGTCAGTTCTGGATAGGCAAAGTTACATTATCAGATCGATTTAGAAATTCTAATTATTGTCATTCAGAGATATTTAATATAGGTATTTTACAGACAAGACTTGTACTGCTCTTAAAGGCTTAAACTTAAGAAAAAATCCTATTAATAGCACAAATGAGCAGGCCATAATATACTAGAAAATTCAAATATTTTATTTTGAGAAACGTTTTCGGCTTATATTTGCCCTCTTCAACTCCAATGTCTAATTATAATTTTCATTCTGGAACTCTGATTAATAAAGATAAACATAGAAAAGAAGTATACATCGGGGCCACAGCAAGGAATCTGAAAGACAGATTGAAAGAGCATGAGGCCGATATAAGGGTCTCCTAACTACAGCTCTAGCTAGAAGAGCATATGAGTATGACGTTAAGATAGAATCGGACAAAACGAAAATAGTACAGAGGATAAACAATATAAAAGAATTAACGATAGCAGAAGAAATTAAAATCTTCAAAGGAAGCCAAGAAGGAGAAATAATAAATGAGAGGCAATCGGAAGATCTTCCACATGATTGGAAATACACATTGAAACAAAAGATGCAGCCGAACGTAGATGCTTAAAATAGGAGAGAAAAATGAACTCTGTTTAATAATAATAATAATAATATTTATTCTTAATATTTTGTTTTTATATTTATGAAGATAAAAATGTTTGTTATTTATTTATTTACTTATGTTTAATTTAATATATTTTGAATGTAATAATATGAATGTTTAAATTTATAACTAGTTCTATGTATAAATTTGAAGTCTTGTTCGAATTAATAAGATGTATGTTCTAAGTTCCAGAACGAAAATTGTAATTAGACGTTGGAGTTGAAGAGGGCAAATATAAGCCGAAAACGTTTCTCAAAATAAAATATTTGAATTTTCTAGTATATTATAGCCTGCTCACTTGTGCTATTAATAGGATTTTCTCTCAACAGGTATTTTATGTCTTACATAAAAATATTTCAAATTATTTAATATTCAGAAAAATTAGAATATTTGTTATTAAAATAAATAAATTACAAATAAATAAATAAATAAATTACATTTTTGAATACATAATATTTCAGAAATTTTTAACTCATGAAATATTTAAACAAGTCATTTTCTGATGTATTTTTACATTATTATCTACAAAATAAATAATACCTATATGCTGTAATTATATCTTGATCACAGCATGTATTGGAAGCATTTTCAATCAATAGTGCACCTAAAAAAAATTGTAATATATTAAAATTAAAGTACAGGAATATTTCATAAAATAATTTTTAAATGTAGTAATATTATGGAATCTGAGTATGATAATATATAAATGCCACAAAAATACATCAAAAATTTGTCTGTGCAAAAATATATGATTACAAACATTTTGAAATTCTTCTTTGAGAGATTCTTTTATTAAATTTGAAGTAAATTTATATTCTTATATACAGATGTTTCTTGAATTACAAATATAATTTGTTTGTAAATTTTGTTCATAACTTGAACTTTTTCACACTAAAACCAAAAACCCAGAATTTATATTATATTGTTCAATAATAGATTCAGAGCTTATATTAAAGCTTTGCTTTATAATCATAACTGTTATTCAAATATCTGAAATAAAAAATTGCTAATTGATCCAATTATGTATTTAATTATGTATGACATAATTGGATCAATTAGAAATATTTTATTTCAGATATTTGAACAACAGTTATGATTATAAAGCAAAGCTTTAATATAAGCTCTGAATCTTAAAACACTGCTGTAATATACTAAATAATTGTATAGTTTTTAAATTTGATGATTGAGTATTCTACTATCATAATGTTTAAATTCCTGAAACATTTTTGAACTTTTCTAAATCTTGAAAATGCAAATTTGTATACACAAAAAATCAAAATTAGAATGTTTGTAAAAAATTCTGAGTTGTAAACATTTTAATTTAAATACAGTAATATCCCGACTTATATAAATTCGGAGATATGTACTTCTCATCCTGTCCCTCTCCTATTTGTTTGTTTGACAATTACATAGTGCATATATGTACATATTTCATTTGCTGATTTGTTGATTAAGAGTCTTCAATTACAACTACATATTATAATCTTTTATAATTTGTTGTTTTCTTGGTAATAAAGAGCCAGTTAAGAACCCTAATACATATGTACCTGAAATTAGGATTTGAGAATTTGTAGATACCCTGACTTACATAATTTTCAACTTATACTTCCCAATCCCACCTATTACATAAATCTCGAGTATTACTGTATATGAAATAAAAAATATGTTAAATTTCTGTTGAAAAGTGAAATTTTAATTATACATGCTAGAAAATTGGATATTTTTTAAAATTTGTTTTAGCAGAAAAATATATGTGAAAGAAATCATACTAGATAGAATTACTTACCTATATAAATACGAGCTAAAGTATATGCTAAATCTCTAGCTGCTATTTGTAGTTTATTGGTTTCTTGAACAAAATTTGTAACAGTTTTTAGTGCAATTTCAATTCTATTTTTTGGTTCTTGCAATTTTTCTGAATTTGAATTCAATTTCAACATAACATTTGAATAATATGCTTGAAAAAGTTCACTGCCAAATTTTGCTAAACTTCTAAGGACATCTAATGATAAAATATTAGTTGTTCCTTCCCAAATTGGTAAAACCTTTAAATAAAATAAATAAATAATATAAATGAAGCCTGAAGATTTGATAAAATTAAAAATTTTTCAATTTTAAATATTTAATTAATAAAGAAGTCTCTTTGTCAGTTAAATATTTAAATTCTTTGGAATAAATTGTATTTTCTCATTATTTAAATAAATCAGTTATTTAATATGCAAAAATATTTTATCATTTCCATAGTATAAACTGGAATTTGTTGTAATAAATAGCTTAATGAAACTCTACATAACAATAAATAATTATTTCAGAAATGTTTTCAACTTCTAAAAAGATTCTATTCAGCTATATAGCTTAACTTACAAAAAAATTAAGCGTATATCTTAAGATATGCTAAGTTAAATTTATCAATAATAAAAAATATTCAAGATGCACAAGTTGATTAAGATATTTATTGCTTTTATTTTTTTCCAAGATTACATATATGATTTCTTAATATATTTTTAAAGAGATTTATGGCATAGTTTCAAAACAATCAACAAAGCAGGTTTATGTGAATTTAATTTTTTTGATTTAAATAAAATTTTTATATTAAACAATAATTTTTGATAAATAAAATTGTTATAATATTAAAAAATATTTATTTTTTGCTTTAAAAAATTTTATGAAATTAATGATATTCATTTGAATGCTTTGAGCTTCTGTTGCAATATCTCTAAATTTAAAAATCTTAACAACAATAGTTTATTTATTTTATTTATTTATTTACAAACAAACTCTGAGTGTACATATGTACAATAGAGCCCCCATAAAAAAAAAAGAAACACAACACACAATACACAAATCAATAGCCTAACAATATATATTAAAATTAATAGCAAAATTATTAAAGTTAATAGCAGCTCTTATGTAGAATGAATTACAAAATTTGTTAGTTATTATAAATTGTTATTCTAGACAGAACTGCACTATTAATTTATTCTAATATATATGTAAAAGTATTTAATTATTCAAGTTCTTTTACAATAGTTTGTAATTTAGAAATTATATAGTTTATTTTTCATTTTTATATTGAATAAATAATTAATCTACAGCTTTTTATTTATTCAATTGGCATAAATATTTTTGAATTTATAAAGTATTACTAGCATTAGTTTATAGACAGAAAAATAATAACTAATTATGTTTTTGAATTTAATATATGATATATTTATTCAATTGTCTAGTTTAGTAAAAAAAAAGAAATAAAAAATTTCATATGCAATCAATAGAATCAAGCATTTTTAACACAGTTAAAATACTATACTAATACAGAAGTACAAACAATCTCCAACTTATACAGATCCCTATTTAGGTAAGTTTAATTTCAGTTAAACAAAGCAGGCTCAAACTTGGCTCCTCCTGAAAAAACTGGAGGTACTGGACTCTGAATTGAATTTGGATCCTTTAAGCAGTTGCTTTATCATGAGAATGACATGCATAATTCTTTAATATAACTATTTTTAATGTTAAGTCTTAGTGACCCATTAGTATTGTATAATGGGTCAAACTCTGATATATATAGATTCATTTTATATAGTGTTTCACAGAATGATTTGCTTACATAAGTTGGGGACTGCCTGTATTCATTTCTGATCTAGAACCAGAACCAAATTAAATATAATATCAATAATAAATCAATATCTTTAAGCCTCAGTTTGTATAAATTGAAGAATTAAATAAAGAGAAATTCAGATATAATGTCACAAAACTTTATGCTCATTTTTCTTGAAAAGTATAGTTCAGTTATTTTTATCTAGAGTAACCTCAAGATTATTCTAGATAAAAATTTATTCTCAAGATAGTTTTTAACTTCATTCATAATTTTGCTGCATACAATGCAATTGGAAAAATTTTTTGTAAATAAATGCTTTCAATTTAAAAATATTGTTAGTGTATATTCATATATTATATAATAAAAAAATTAGCAACTTTAGTCTTACTTGAGCATCACGTAAAGCAGAAGGTATTCCAGTATCTTCCATATAACCCTGGCCTCCAAAACATTCTAATCCTTCAGAAATAACCTTAACAGCCTTTAACAATAAATAATATACTTTGATTAATTCATTTATTTATAAAACTTTATTTTGATTTTTATAATAAACTGAAATTAAAGTACATGATTGTTACAATATAAAAACCAAATAAAATCTTACTTTTGCCTTGTAGGTACTCATTATGTTTAATAGAATATAAATAAAAATGAAAAGAATATAAGTAAGTATTTCTAAGAATTTAAATAAGAATTCTTATTTACTTTATATTCTTAGAAATATTTTCTCTTATTAATACTCATATGCTTTTTGCCACATAAAATGTTTTTCCATTAAATTACATTTATTTTGAATATAAAGTATTTGTTGTATGGCATATAAGAATTTTAATAATTCTAAATTTAAAGCTGAAAAATCTATAGAATTTTCAATATAAAATAACATAAGAATATTTTTAATATATAGACATATATATTACATTCAAATATATTTTTAAATATGCTAAATTTTATTTTATTGCTATTTTATTATTTCATTAATAATGATGAATATGAAATTAAAAATAATGAAATGATAGCCACTGCGGATTATATACAGGAAAATACGGTATAGGCAAATTACCGCCCAACCGGAAATAGCGCAAATTAATTATTTCCGGATTTACCTGTACGACCCTGTATATATTTTATTTATATAATGTCCAAAACATGTACTATTGCAATAACATGTATTGTAAATGCATCGAATGTCTTTTCTTTTCTTTCTTTTTCTTTTCTTTTCTTCTTCTGCTTCTGGTTTTTTTTTTTAGTGAAACCTGGATAAGCTGGAAAAATGTCTAAGCTAAGGTGGAAAAATTTTCTGGTCCCTTGCAATTCCACCTTAAACAGGTTTCACTGTATAAGAAAATATGAAAAAAATTTATATTCCATTCCTTTCAAATCATCATCAATGAAAATTTGTATTCTACTCCATTGTTGCTCCAAAATTGTCAAATAACCTCGAAAAGCTGCATCTGAAATTGTCAGCAAAGACTGACTTTCCAATTAAAATTAAATATTTCAATGCTTTTAATTTTCCTTCTTATATTCTGCCCAACATAGGGTGATATTCACTTAGTTATATATGCTGTTCTTTACAATTTTCTTATGTGGTTTGATTCTGAATACATATATGAATGAATGTCTCTTCTAGGAGCCCACAAGTTGTAGCCTAATTTGCAATGCTGATTTGGCTGTCTTTTAAATCTGTCACTACATTGAGCATTATAGAAAAACAATAAAATTTACATGTGAAAACATAGACATAAAAATATTTAGTATATTTTAGTATTTTTTTTTGTGTCATAAATTTCTGCACAAAATTCAAATATCAGTACATAACAAACTCAGCACTAATACGCAGTAGAGAAAAAACATTTATTTCTCTACTGCGTATTAGTGCTGAGTTTGTTATGTACTGATCATAAGAGTTTTAAGCGGTTATTAGAAGAATTTTGGTTTAAAATTCAAATAGTTCTAAATACCAAGAGACTGGAAAATATGCAGCTGCATATGCATGTGCTTTTGTTGCTATGTTACCTTCTTGTAAACAAAAGATTTTTCTAGAATCTTCAATAGAACAAAAATTTCAAACAATCCAAAAACAATCTCATTAAAATGCAATTTTGCAGCTACATTTAGTAGGAAAGAGATCATGTAAAATTTTTTATTTGTTGAAAATATGGGAATTGGAGGGAGGATTGTAGATAGTTGTGTAACTAGGTATAAGAAGACAGGCAGTGTTAATGAAAGAGAGATTTGATAGACTGAAAATAAAATGAATTCCAAAGGCCATTAATGCTCTGTGCACAAATCCAACAAAATCCTTGCTGTAACAAAAAAAGGCTCTCCAAATGAATATGTTTAAGATCAAAAATTCAGAGGGGTTTAAACAAGACCTAAAACTCTGGCATGTCTTCACTTTAAAGTTTTAATTTTTCAGCAAAAGAAGAATCGAGCCAACAGAAGTTGGGCATTATTGAAGCAGTACAATGTTACGACTACAAAAACATTTTTTCACTGACAAGAAAATCTTCACTGCTGAAGAAAAGTTTAATAAGCAAAATGATTGTTTATGCTAAGTCAAGAGAAGAGATCCCCAGAGATTTGGAAAAAATACCAGGATCTGGAATCTAGCTTCAGTGATGATGTGATGTGGAATCAGTTTGCATGGAAAGGTGAAGTTACACTTTGTACTGTAGTCAATGAAAGGAACTACATGGTAGAAATTCTAGAACCAATTTTAAAGCCACTGAATACTTGGTCTTTCATATAAGATTCTGATTCAACACACTATACCAAAGTTATCCAGAGTGGCTAATCCAGCACATTCCTAACTTCATATCCAGTGAAGAATGGCCTGCTGCATTTCCAAATCTGAACAGAAGTTCAGATTTGGAAATGCAGCAGTTATTGTGCAAGACTCCATAGTAGTGTTAACAATCTGAAGAAAGTTGTCCTCTGGGAATGGGAGAAATTATTTTTGGAAAATTTGCATAATGCAATAGACCAGAAAGATTATACAACTACACCAAAACAAGAAGGGGGGACACCTTTGAGTGACCAATCTAATATTTTTAATTTATATATGTGTATCTGTAATATCCTAAAGAATTATTATATTTATTCTTAAATAATAAGTTAATGTGGCAGAACTTGTTTGTGGGAATTTATGATCATACTAGGTAGATTTAAAAATATTTATTTTGATATTAGAGTTTATTATTAAAAATCTATTTTTTCTATTAGTAATAAAGCTAAAATGCTTAAAAGTAAATAATAATAATAATTATAATAATTTGTTGTTACAGAACAGCACATTTTAAAATCATTTATACTTTAATAGGATGTAAGAAAGGCTATTATGAAATGTTTGCTATTATGTTTTATGTTTGCTATTTTTCAGGATGATATTTTGTGTAATGATATGGAAATTTCATTTAAATTATATGTTATACAAACATTAACTCTTTTGCTGCTGTTGATGTGTATAGATGTCAAGAAAGTGGAACAAAAAATAATAATTAAAAAAAATGGGGTAAAAAAATTCTGATTTTATTAATCCAGCTTTTGCAAATCAGTTTGTGTATATTTGTTGAAAATATGCCTTTTTGATGGTGGTTCCCAAATTTTCCAATTGTTGAAATATTTTTTTAAATTACAAGGGTTGGCTGATAAGTCCCAGGCCTGACACACAGATGATGCCACTAATGTAATTTTGTGCAGGCATTCTATAGTACTATCCTTAACTAGCTTATATATACAGTTTTAGGTCAGTAGCTTGATTTGTTTGACAGCATTTTGATCAGGACGCTAGTGAGATTTTCACAAAAATGGAATATTTGGAAAAACGTGCGGTTATAAAATACTTCTATATAAACAGTTTAATGTCTTCTGAAATCAAAAAAGGAAATGGATGACACACTAAAAGACTCTTCTCCATCATATGCAACGGTGAAATGGTGGGTTTCTGAATTTAAAATGGGTTGTACAAGCACGAAAGATGAATCCCGCTCCAGACACCCATGGAGGTGACAACTCCTGAAATGATTGAAAAAATCCATAAAATCATGCTGGAAGACCACAGATTAAAGTTGTCTGAGATAGCGGAGGCTGTAAACATATCAAAAGAATGTGCAGGTAATATTTTAAATAATATTATGAGTATGCGTAAGTTCTGTGCAAGATGGTGCTGCACTTGCTAACACCTGAGCAAAAGTTGAGGCAGAAAATTATTTCAAATGAGAATTTGGTACTCTACCAGCAAAATCCCAATGAATTTTTTGCATTGCTTTGTAACTATGGATGAGACTTGGGCTCATCATTATACTCCTGAAAGCAAAGAAGAGTCAAAACAGTGGACAGCTGCTGGTGAACCAACTCCAAAGAAGACAAAGTCAATTTTATCAGCTAACAAGGTTATGGTGAGTGTTTTCTGGGATGCAAAAGGAATTATTTTTATTGATTACCTTGATAAGGATAAACATATCACTGGTGAATACTATGCAAATTTATTGCAGTGTTTGAGTGACAAAATAAACACAACCACATCTAGTGGAAAAAAATCTTGTTTCACCATGACAATGCACCAGCACATTCATCAATCATTGCAATGGCTAAAATTAACAGATTAAAATTTGAATTGCTTCCCCATCCACCTTATTTGTCAGATTTAGCACCCACTGACTATTACCTGTTTCCTAACCTCAAAAAAAAATAACTTGGTGGACAATGATTTGAGAGCAATGAGGCAGTTATTGATGTGGGTAAATAGCTATTTTGAGGAGCTTGATGTTTCACATTATAAAGATGGTATAACTAAATTAGAGCACCGATATGAAAAATGTATTAGCCTTTCTGGTGATTATGTTGAGAAATAAAACCAAAAATAAAAATAAAAAAAATGTTTTCATTGTCAAGCCCAGGACTTAGCTGACCCTCATACATGTAAACATTGTTTGTATTTGAATTACTCAATAGAGTATGGATTTTTTTAATCCCATCCTGTTGATTTTATAGTCTAATCTATCAAAGTTATTCTGATCGTGATTTGATAAATGATATTTTTGAAATTTTTAGAGAAAAATTGAATTTTTCATAAAATGAGTTATAAAATTCTGAAAATAAAAAAGAATGTTGTTGATAAGAAAATTTTTGTTGATTCTGTTAAAATAAACTAAAATTTACTATAATCATTCATTTTTTTGTTTTAATTTGATCGAAATTTGCAAGAAAATCACAAAAAAACAAAATGTAAACACTCTCAGGCCATTTAAAGAAACATGGCACTTTTATTGCTGTACAGCAGGCATGTCAAACTCATTTTAATTCAAGGGCCATTTAATGAGCCTGTAAGATTGCTGCAGGCCACATCACATTTAAATTTTTTAAAATTACATTTTAGAGTAAGGATTCAGAAATAAATATAGGATAATTATAAACATTGTGTAATCAAATGAACATATTGCAAAAATATATAATTACAACATAATGGCTTTTAATTATACATGTTTTTTTTAATTTAATTCCTTGTTATCAATCTTTACTTTTCTATTAAGCATTAAAAGTCACATTTTCTGTACAAAAACAAAAGCTTACCTATTAAAATTTTATAAATTCAGATATCCATAACTATTTACTTTTTTTAAATAAATTAATAACACAACAAATAAATCTTTAACAATCCTGTTAGAACATCCTTTAGACACATCCTTCAAAAAGGGATTATTTGGAACTTGATTATTGTATTTGTCTATCAAAAAAGTACAGGTTCTCATTTATGGCTTTTTGTGTATTTGGCAAGAAATTTTGCACAAAATATGTAGTCTTTGCAGAAAAGCACTTGGTTTCTGTCACTGATTTGAAAGATCAATGTCATCTGTATGCATACGTCTGATAAAACTAATGGAAAAAACTCATGCAATTACATTTCATTAAAATCAAATTAGTGTATAATAGCATATGATATAGCTATGAAGCAAGAGTTACTTCCTATAATCTCATAACATACTGTTCTCCTTTCATTTTAGTTAAGAGCATTGGGGCCACAAAAAATCACATCAGCTTGACACCCCTGCTATAAAGCAACCATTTACTTCCAGGAAATTGTAGCAAAACCTATTTTGCATGTGGTATTTTGGGTGCTGAACTACAATATACCATCTGTATTACAATTAAAGGAATGTAAAAAAAAAATAGCTGTTTATGTACATGAAACTGTTTTTGTATATATTAGGCTTTTTTGATATAAATAAAAAAATTTATAAAAAGTAATAATAAAAATTATGTAAATGAAGTAGAAACAAGTTAATAAATATGAAATACAGTAAAACCTCGATTTTACGGACTACAGGGGCAAGACTAGTCCATAAAATCGAAGTAAAATTTTTTATAAACATTAATTAGCATTTTCAACCATTTTTTATAAACATTAATTAGCATTTTCAACATACCTGTACTAATTAATGTGACTTATGCCTGCTGTACTAATTAATGTGACTTATGCCTAAAAACTGTATTATTTTACATGAGTATTTAAAAATTAAATTAAATTAGATCACCAGTGCAGATAAGAAATGTTTGATGTAGCTATAGTGTAGAGAGCTTATGCAAATATTGTATTAATATTATTTATTTTATTTTTTGGGATGGTGTCCGTAAAATCGAGGTTTTATTGTATTAATAAACACAATATTTCAATGAATTCATGTAATTTTTTTAATAATAATATGACATAACTTCCTTCAATAAATGTTATGTAATTTGTGATTTTTTTATAAATAATTTCTGAAAATTTCAGCTAAACTTCTTCACTCATGGCTCATTTTGTTCATAAGATTTCACAATAATGATGATAATCTACTAATACACCTAGCCCTCAATTTACATGGTTTTACTTTTACATGGTTTTTAAATGAAAACAAAAAAATTTTTTGGTGGTTTTATTTTGATTATTTTGCATTATGCCATTTATAAATTAAAAGAGTATTCAATAAATATGGTTTATGGGTTTACGAGTTTGTAGATATTAATCTTTAATCTTTAATCAATAATCATTACAATCATTATGATTGTTACGTATAATTACATAAGAGTAAAACAATAAAATTAATACAAAGACAATAGAAAATAAAAATACACATAATACAAAATTGAACAATAAAAAGATAAACAGTAAACATATGAGCACAGTTAAGTAACAAAGTTTGTAAAAAACAAATATGCAAACCACAGATAATTTAGGAAATTTTCGTTGAAACAGAAATCAGTAATATGGAAAATCATAGGAAATTCAGCAACTTTGGCTGAATAAATAATCAGTAACATTAGAAATATATATTTAATAAACCTATTAAAAGCATTTTCACTATAGTAGAAAAGTTCTTCCGGAATTAACTCTGGTCTGTTAATTATCCGAAATGGGAAAGATCGCTTGCAAATCCTTAAACGACCTATACGGCTTCTTAAGCATGTAAAGAAACGAGTATCAAAGGAACGGAAAAACAAAGCACTATCAAGAGATGCAAAATCTTGATGAAAATAAAAATGTAAGTTCTTTAAATCAAAATAATATATCCGAGTATTCAAAGACATAATATTAGAAGAGGTACCAATCTGCAGTACACCTAGTATTCTATTATAAATTTTATTTAGTTTGACCAAGGAAGTTGAATTGGCAGAGCTCCAAATCGTAATGCCATAATCTAAAATGGGATATAAATGCAGAGAAAATTATTTTACGAACACGTGATGATTTTAAGTAATATAAGTGTCGAAAAATTATACCAAGACGAATGTATAGTTTTTTAATAAGAGATTGAACATGCGAAGTAAAGGTAAGTTTATCATCAAATATGATACCAAGATCTGTAATTTCAGAGAGACGCTGTAATTTATTATTATTTATAAAGATGTCTTTTGGTATTATATGACATTGTGAGAAAAATAAATAACTCAATTTAGAATAATGAATACAGCTATATTTCATATAGTCCAATTTATTTACACACAAAACAAAATTGTCTTGTTTCACTATAATTAAATTCAATACAAAATCCGATAATTATCTCATACAATACTATCTTATTTCAGAATAACTCACAGTTCTTAGTCCACTTTCGCTTTCACAGTAAATTCAATACAAAATCCGATAATTATCTCATACAACACTAATCTATCTTCACTATAACTAAATCGAAAACAAAATCCGATAATTATCTCATACAACACTAATCTATGTCTTTACTAAATTCACTACAAAATCCGATAATTATCTCATACAACACTAATCTATGTCTTTAATGTAACTCACAGTTCTTCTTAGTCCACTTTCGGCTTTCAGTTTATCGCTGAACTTTCGCTTTATCACTCACTATTAACTTTTACTGTCCAAGTCTCGCAGTTCAAAGACAGTTCTTCTTAGTTCACTTTCACTTTCACAATTTATCGCTCACTATTAACTTTTACTTTCTTAGTCCAGTTTTGCTTTCACAATTTATCATTCACTATTAAATTTTACTGTCCAAGTCTCGCAGTTCAACTAAATCCAGCTCCCCTATTTATGTTTGAATGCTTTTATTGTTTTTATTTGTACGGAATAATATTAATTTTTTTTGTGTCATATTCGATGTTAATTAATGTTTGTTTTCATTTTCAAAAATAAATTGAAAAAGTATAAACATTAAATTGTCTCTAAAAATTAATGAACCAGTCCCCTTTTTTCTCTTTAATCCTTATCTCATTTTACACGGTTATAAAGATCATATCCTTGACTTTTTATTATCTACTTTAGATCGATTTACACTGTTTACAGTTTAATTGAACATTTCCTTCTATTTTGTATGAATTCTGCGTCTCGTTTTACAGTTTCACTTTGCACAATTTTTCCAGGAACATATCTACCGTGTAAATCGAGGGCTGTGTGTATTTATTTTGTTGGATGGCTAAAATTTCATATTAAAAAAACAAAACGGTTTTCTTTGATTTCATATATGTATCAAAAAATTATGAAAAACATAACAAAAAATTGCTTACATCATTAGAAAAAGAACAAAAATGCAATAAATTCTGAAAATTTCTAAAGATTTTGATGAAACTTAAACAAGATTTCATAATTATAATTTTTTAATTTTTTTACATATCAGTTAGGTTTAATTTAAAAAAAATCTGGCAGCAAAAGGGTTAAGCATAAATAATTCTGGAAAGAATTATTTGCTTTCCATGCTTATCTGTTATTTTGAAATAAGATGCTATAATAAAATTTTTCATTAAATTCATGTTCACAGGCATATCTTCTCTAACTTTGTAAAATTGCTCATTTTAATTAGTTAAAAATGCAAATATAATCATAGAAGCAAAGACTGACATTGGAAATTAGGAATTGAATTTATTATGAATACATTTTTACCTATATAGTGATGAATGTTTCCATAATAAATAACGGTTATTCTGTACTTTTCACAGTGTTTGTGTGTTTTAATGATATACCAGATTTATTCCAGATCAGAGGCTGAAAAATTATTTAAAAATATATTATATTGTATATAAAATTCAAATTGATATTTAAATTACCTAATATGCAATTTAAAATTAAATCTAATTAAAACAAATAATCTAATTAAAATCAATACAATAAATTATTATTTAATGATAAGAACTAACATAACTAAAAGAATACAGTCAACTATATATAATGAACTTTTAGTGAACATTGGCCATAGTGAATATATTTAGTTTGTCTCAATCCATTTGTATTTCAATATAAACTGATAATTCCAGTTATAATGAAATCTCACTTTGGTATTAGAGAACACAAAAACAAATTCTAAAAAATAAATATCATTCTAACTTCATAATTCTTTGAAAAAACTTGTTTTTAATTCGAAAATTGCCAAATGCCATTTTCTTGTACTGTTTTCCTGGAAAATTTCTAAATCTTTCTTTTCTAATGTAATTAAAAAAGAAAGATTTTCAGTTTTTAAATTTTAATGACATTATCATGTGTCACAACATAGTGGCATCCAGAATGCTAAAATTAAAATTGTAATACAGTCAAACCTTGATAAGACGCCACTATCCATTTTGGGATGATTTTGGCGGCTAATCAGGGTTGGCAGTTTATTGAAAACATGTGTAGTTTAGAAATGAAAATGATCTCTGTATTTATTAAATTTAATAAAATACAGCAGGGGTGGGCAACCTTTTTTCTGTAGGGGGCCGTATAGAAAAATTTATGGTGGGCCACAGGCCAAAACATCAATTGATGATAATAGTATTTATTTAAAAAAGAGAGAGCACAGATATGTAAGTATACATTGCATTGGTATTAGATATAATAAAATAATGTGGCCTGTGGGCCGGAGGTTGCTCCCTAAAATACAGTATATTTATATTTAGTATCTAAACTTAACATTTCTAAAAATACTGTATACTTTACAGTATAGTATAAGTATTGTATATGTACAGTACTATATAGAAAACATGTCATCTGCTGTTCTAATCCATTACTTTGAGTTTTCTGTAAAATACTGCACACAGCTTACTGTACAGTGTCTTTATTTGCTCGGTATGCAATAAACGATGGAAATAATCTGGTTATTACAATCTTAAATTTTCTATAACCTAGGTATGAACCAGGCTTAAAAAGACACATGATTAACTGTTAACTCCATCTCTCCCACCTGCTGGTTACAAATGGAACCAGAGTTTTTAATACTGAATATACAGTACTGATGAACTATATACAGTACTTTTACTAGTATTTATTCATCAGTACTGCATTTACAGTACTGATGAATAAATACTAGTAAATTGCACTCACCTTACATGCTCCTGATGGATTAACGAGGACAAATACAATATCAAAAGGAATATTTGTTTAAATGTTACTACTGGCAGATGGTGTCTTATCGGGGTTTGCCTATTCCATTAACATAGGGAAGATCCATTCCACCAAATTTCTTGGCGGTCAGCAAGAGTGGCACCTTAACGGGGTGTCTTATCGGGGTTTGAATGTAAAATGAATGATTTTGGTGCAATTTATTACTTATTAAAATAGAAAAAAATAAAAATAAGTATTATTTTATCATTAGTTACAGATAATTTTCTTTTGAAATTTAAAATATTGTAATAATGATGAAGTTAAACACAGGATTTATCTACTTGAAGATGTACAAAAAATCAAATATTAGCCCAAAAACTATCATTGTGATTATAAAATTAAGAATGAATCATTAAAAAATATTAAGAAACTATTTAATTATTAATAAAAAATTCAAATAAATCAAAACACAAAAGTAGGAAAATAACACAAATTTATTGAGAAAATGTTTTTGGCTATTTGACAGTCATCATCAGTCGAACGTATAAAATATATTCTATTAGTAGAACAGAATTTAAAAATACAAATTGCAGTAAAAATTATTAAAATTAAATATAAATTATATAATATTTATATATTTATTTATATTTAATTTAATTTTAATAATTTTTACTGCAATTTGTATTTTTAAATTTTGTTCTACTAATAGAATATATTTTATATGTTCGACTGATGATGACTGTCAAATAGCCAAAAACATTTTCTCAATAAATTTGTGTTATTTTCCTACTTTTGTGTTTTGAATATTATTAATGGTAGGATGACAATAAAAAATTGTTTATAGCTTTTTATTAACTTTAAATTAAATTAAATATTACCATATTTGACTAAAATTGATATCTATTAGTTTTCATTGAACAATATTATTACATTTTTAAAAAGATTTTACAAAAAATAAAATATTAAAAAAAAACAGAGTTGATTGGTAATCAAATGTAGACATCATACTTGGAAAGTGGCATCAATTTAGTTATAGTGAACTTCAAATATATTGAATGAATTATCAAAATTCCTAGAAGTTCATTATAATCAAAGTTGACTGTAATTGTTATTAATTTGAAGTGATAATGTAGTAGAATTTAAAATGCTTAACATAAATTTTACATAAATTATATCATTCATTACGATATATATGATTGTTATGAGGGGCACTAGAAAATTTAAAATATCAATGAAAGATAATAAATATTTGAACCTATTTAATTTTCTTTTAGCAAATTTACAAAATTTTTATATCGCTAGAATTGTAAACAAACATTTGTTTGAAAACTGCTCATTATGGATATTTCAATATTCTATAGTCAAACAATTATGAAATATTCATTAAAATAATATGTTTATTATTATATTACTCTGTTTTTTCATGAGGATGAATTCTATAGTCAGAATTACAACTATTTATAAGGCTTCATCAGAAATATTCTAGTTAAAAGAACATTCCATAAAAAATTTTGAATAGCCATTATTTAACTCTGATTTAAATCCCTTAGAAAATATCTGGTGAATTTATTTAATGCTATATATGTTAATAAAATACAATTCAGTTCAGTAGATGAAATATTAATAGATAAATTTGTAAACTTTTGCATATCAATTAGTCATTAAGATTTTGTATTTGGAAAAATAAACAACTGAAAAATATTTTCATATAAAAAAAAATAAAAAATTAATAGTCTTTTATTTTTTTTTATAAAAATTTGTAAGTTATATTAAAAATTGTGTTCCATTTAAAATTTATTAAAGATTTGAAATTTAATGATTGTATTGAGATAAAAAATAATTTTAAAAATTGATATCGTTCATTTTAATCATATCAGAATGTAAAATTCTGCTAATTTTTGATAATTTATTTTTAATTATAATTTAGCCAATGGTCTTTAATTACTTGGAGAAAACAAAAAAATGCATTACTTTGATAAATTTTTTTGTAAATCTGCATAATAATGTATTTCTTTTCTATAGTACAATATATTACAAAATAACAAAACTTCTAAAAAAAGATCCTTTTTTATAATCAATCTTTTATCATTGATTTCTTTAAAAATTTTATTTTATATGGCTATTTCTTATCATTCAACTTTGAATTTAAAACCAGTAAGTGCCAAACATTGTGATTTTATTTATTAATTAAAAGTTTTCAAATTCTCATTAAATATTGTCTGCAATTTATCTAATTCTCAAAAATATTCATTTTGGCCAAATTATTGGCAAAAGTAAATTCAAATTTTTGAAAGTTAAATAGAATTGAAAATATCATTATTATTAAAATTTCTTTAATTACAAACTTTAAGGTAATTATTTTAATAAAACTAATAGACACAAAACAATTTATTTATATAAATCATTACATTGGATTAAATTTAGCATATTCTAATAGAAAAACAAAATACTATCATTGTTCAAATTTATATACAGGAATACCTTGATTATCGTGGTTATTGTTGCCACGAAAAATACCGCAATAATCGAGTTTAAATTTTAACAATAAAATTATTAAAAAAAAAATTTTTTTTTAATTTACTACAAACTTTTCTAAATGTTTTTGAACTATATTTCATTTTTGTTGTCATGAGAAATGTGTAAAAAAATAGCAATATCAATTCATTATTTTCAGTAAATTTAGGAAAATTCACTAAAACTAATCTGAAAAATTTGATTAATGTGTTCTCTTTTAAGCCCAAATTATAGTTTATAGAAAATATAAATCATAAATATAATGATTTATTAATAAACTAGTGGAAGCATAATCTATCAGTGATTGACTAAACAAAACCTCATTTAGACATGAACACTTTTGTGCTCTTTGAAATCTAAAAACGTGGTCATCAGGTTTTGATATTCAGTAAACTACTTAATAATAATCTTATAATTAGTAAAACTATTGTGAAAAAATAATTAAGCAGAATGTTCAAAAAGCTAACTTGGGCAACTGGTCAATAAATTACTATATGTCTTCAGCAGTTTTTTGGATGATGATTTTATGATTATAAAAAGATTCTAAATTTATTTACAGAATGTTTATATTAATTAGAAGTTTCATGTTTAACTTATTTCTCTATTGAGGAAAGTTCATTTAAATAGCATTTATAATTTGTAAATTTTGTGTTTCAAAGCAAAATTTTATTATTTTGTTTTTTGAAAATTTTTGTGTTTTTTTATTTCAAATGTTAAGTATTATATGTTGTTATTAAAAGGTAATTTATATAATAATTTTATTTTGTTTAGTTCATATCATATGTAAAATAAATTTGTAATTTTTGATGAAATTTTGAATTTTTTAAATAATTTAATTTCTAATATGAATTGCCTACCCAGAAATTGATTAAAATATTAATGAATGGGACAATAATATGTGACTTGAATTTAATGGTAATGAGAAGAGTAAAATACATAAACAGAAGGCAATCTGTTGCTATTTAGATTTAGCAGTCTCCAAACTTTTTAATCATGTAGCCCTTTATCAATAAAAAAAAACAAAAAAAGTAACGGATAATAGCATATACTTCTAAGGGTATATGTTTGGAGACTACTAAACTAGATCATTTATTTTTATTTTATAAGAAGTTTTTATAATATCATTAGAAAGTGCTTAACTATATTACTACTAATTTGAAATTTGAAATATATTGCAGATTAAATTAAGCAATCTAATAATCTGATTTATAATTTTTCAATAATATAATTTATTAAATACATTTGATATAAAAAAATAATTTTAAAATTGCAAATTTAAAGTTCTTGGTAAAAAAATGTTTCTGCCGTATATAGCCTTTTAAATTATATAACTTTGTAATTATAATTTAAAAAAACCATTATTCATTAAGATAAATTTAATTGATTCACTTATTAATTATATAACAGAACAACTTTCCAACTAAACTGGAGAGAAAAGCAATGTTTTATTAATTTCATTCATTACAATCTATAAGAGAACAAGCCTATTTGCTAATATATTTTTTTCTGTCCAATAAATGAAAAAGTATCATCTAATGTTATTTTGTTTAATTACAAATCAAATTTATTAATAATCTACTTGTAATGTTTTTTTCAACATGTTGTTAAACTTCTGTTACAGAAAAGAAATCTTAATGTTAATAGTTATAAACAAATTATTAAAACATTAATTGTGGCAATTAAAAATATATTTATTAGATTTAATAATCATTTGAATTTGTCACACTGATTTTTTTTATAAATATAACAGAAGAAATTCCTAAAAACAAATTAAAATATATTTCAAATAAGAAATATCAGCTGTAATTATTTGTATAAAATCTTTTCCAGTACCCCTTATAAACTTACTTTTAAAACTATAATAAATATTTTAGAAATTTTTAAGCATAGTTTCTTTCTTTTGTATAGTCATCACGTTTGAAACTACTGGTAAGAAGTCAAGCTATTCAAGATGACACTTCTCCTCCACCTGAATTGGACAATATTGTTGCTAATAGTAATATTCTCTCTGTTAATAACAATCCATTATATCCACAGGTCAGTGGAATTTTCAAAGAATCCTGAATATTTGGAGTTGAAAAATTAATTTTTTTAAACTGCTTTTGTATATTAACAGAGCTGTTGAAGTTTAATTTTTTAAGCCTTATTGTTTGAAATCTCACAATGATCTAAGAGTTATTAGATTTTCATAATTTTAAATCTAATAATTTAATTTTTTTAAAATTTTAATTTAAATTAAGAATTTAAAAATACTCATGTTATATGATTTAATGCATGCTATTTTATTCATACTAAAATGAGTTATATGCAGTTGTTTATCTCAGAAGAAATTGTTTGTTTCAATTTTAAAAGAAATATAAATCATGAAAAAAGGAATACAGGTATACTCTGTTTAATGCATACTTACTTAACATATTTTTATTATAACATATAATCAAGTTTACCACAACATACCAACATCCACTGTTCCAAAACTGGCATGATGCAGTGTGATCTGAAATGGACAGTGCTGTACAGTACAGTATATATAGGAATCTCCAATTTACATCATCTTGAGTTATTTTCCAGACCAAATTTATAATTCAAAGTGAGAAAATTCAGTTTTAAATTCTATTATAGGAGTGGCCAAACTTCATGTCACTATGAGCCACATAGGAGAATCTTAAATACTTGAGAGCTGCAATCTGTTTATTTCTGGATTAATCAGAGCCACATCAGTTTTTTTGGGTAATCTGATAAGAATGGTTTCAAAAATTGTTTACTATATATTTCACATGCATTTATTTTTTATAGATGCATACTATTTTTTATAATAAATGAATAAATTACAAATATATTATTTTTTAAATTATATATGTCTTTGCTCTATATTAATTAAAGATATTCATGATAGGAGCCACATTAAATATACCAAAAAGACATATATGGCTTGTGAGCTGCAATATATTCAATAATGGCCACCATAGTTCTATTGCTCTTATATTGTCAGTAAATTGTTAACTAAACTGTGAATACTTTCCATCTCACATACATAAAAGCTGTTTTATCTCCAAACAATACCTGTCTAATTCAGTCCATCATTTGAAAATATGGATTCACTCTTGGAGCCTGTAGTTGGTAAGCTGAACTGTACCCATTGATTTGTAATGGAGAATAAGTCAGTCATATGGAAGCATTTGCACTTCATCCTAGAGGATTTTGAATCAGTTTTAAGTCATATATATCCAGAAATTTTCTAGACAATTTTGGTCTGATTCATTGAATCCCATCCTCATAGTCCATCTTATACCCAACCTGTAGTTAATAAACTTCTGTTTAATTATCTTTGATAGGAAAGCAATATAAAACAAGAAGAGATCACTTAGGTGAAAATGGTTTATGTAGGCATGGTCAAAAGTTGCTGACAAAATAATGAATTACATCTGGAAGAAAGTTAATTTTTTCTTCACTGTATTCAGCTCAAATACCAGTCTAAAAGTTAATTTTATTGCTTAGGCAATAAAGAAAGCCAAATGTGTTATACCAATAAATGTGATTTGGAAGTTATTCTGAAGGTTTTTGAAGATGCTGTATTCCCATGATGAACTGAAATTCAATGATCTTATTGAAATTCAGAAGCAAAGCTTGTTTGAAGAATCTGATTTTAACCTGAACCTACAGATCAGATTATTTGAGAATTTAAAAGACTTGGATTCATTGAAGCAGCATCAAGATTATTCAGGACATTGATTTGAATGAGCAGTGAGAAACAACAACAAGCAAGGAATAGAGTGCTTGCTTCCATTTAGGAGACTTTAAGGAGAGGAGGTATTTATCTTACAAGGTTCAGCATTTAATTTTCTTAAGCAATGATTAAAGATTTGCACTTACTGTTGTTGGATATTAGCAATTATCTAGATGCCCTTGCTGTAGTTCAAGGAAGGTGTCTTTTTTGCTTTAAATTGTCATTTGATTTATCCGACTCTATATTTTTTGTAAATCTTAAGTACAGAACAAGACTATCTATTTTTCTTGGTAAAATTTTTAGTGTGGAACCAAATTACACCATTTTAACATTGAAATTTTGGAAAAATCAATCTCAATTTATGTCATTTCAAATTATATCATTGATCTTACAAGGGGAGCTTGCGAACCAGGTAAAAACGAAAAGGAACCAAACTTTATAAATAAAGATAGTATAGATAGATAGTTCGACCAGTCGATTATTAAGAGGTATAATTCAAATAAGATCGGAAGAGCGTCGTGTAAACGATTAATCAACAATCAAATTCGGGATACATTCATGACGCGGAAGAGAAAAATGTGGCGTGAGGCGGTCCATCAAAGTGTATCTTTCAGCTGACCACCGCTATAATCAGCGTAAAGATACGTTCTGAAAAAGGCGCGCTTTTCTCGGAGCATGCCTTGTTAGTCATTCTAACTAAAAACAAGCTGTCGCTCGAGACTCCGCGGACGCGTCGCGTCGGTAAGCGGCGCTGGCGGCGCAACGCGCGGCAGACAGAAACGCGGTTGGCGCCACTAGAAAAACAGTCGCTCGTCATGCGCATTAGGCAATCGCCGACGTAGTCAAGAAATGCGCATGTGCCGTAGAAGCAGGCTCGTCGACGAACCAAATACGACTTCCGAACAGTTTCTGGTAGAACGAACGCATGGCATAGTCCGTATGGAATTGGCCTATGGACCGAAAGGACCCGGCATCGAGTCCCGTGGAAGACACAACAGAATTTATCAGATGACAGAAACCCCCTACTCAGTTGGGAGAAAGGAAGAGGGCAATAATAGATAGTAGGATAGGGCATGGAAACGCAAGAAAATCCCCAAAAAGGGAAACAAAAATGAGGAAAAGGAAGTAAAACTTTTGCCTCCCGACAGATGGCGCCGCGCGTCGTCGCGCTTCCTATTGCGATGCTCGAGACCAGGGGCGCGTTCTTCGACATTGGTTGACGTCTAATTTTACAACGGTAATGACGTCAATCGTTGAAAACGTCGACGATAACACAAAGTAGCGTTTTTCGACATTAGTAGCTACGTCTTTTTGACGTTATGAGTCGACTTCGACTCATGAATTTGGTCGACGTTAAAGTTATCGTTGAGCGTCGTGCATTAGTAGTAAATGAAACTAACAAGTAATATGTCTGCTTCTTGTTCTACCGCTGCTTTAATTTATGCAATTTTATAAGAGTAGAGGTAGACGTGTGGAAGAAATTCCATGAGCGCAAAAAGCTGACCCCCAAATTCAATTTTTATATCTGAATTTCGATTAAGCAGGGAAGCTGTAAGGCAACTATACTTACAAGAAGGAGAGACGTTCGCCTCACCGATTTCTTCAAACTTGGCACATTACTAGAGATTCATAGGCACAATAAAATCTTAAAGTAGGAAAGTGCACCTCTCAAGCATTCATACAAAAATCGCCTTTAAAGTTTCCATAACAACAAATACTAATAATTTTGATTCTAGCAGCATAAGTCATAATGGTATACTGGTTAGCATGAGCGGTTGTAGGCTATTTTGGTGGTGGTTCGAAACTCGACGTGGCTGTTTTTTTTTAATATAAGTTATTTGGTATTATTTCGCTAGTTCACTATGGAGATCTTCAAAGAATTCTTCAGGTGAGGTGAAGCTGAACTATTATGATTTTGATCCGTTTTTGTAATTAATAGAAACTTCCCGAGTATTTTCACTTATTCTAATGACGTCCTTAAAATTTTTTATAATTGTGAATCACTCTGTATATATTGTTTTTTGATATTTCTATATTAATACATAAATTATTCAATATTTATTATTATATAAAGTATATTATTAATTTCTTGCATATTGTGGAACCT
>AYEL01040576.1:0-48773 GCA_000484575.1 Olivierus martensii
AATAAAAAATGGAAAAACGCTAATAAAATTAAAAATTTTTATAAAATATATTTATAATAATATCAGGGACATGCTGAAGACTTCAGATTTATAGAGTAATTAGTGAAAACTTTTTAATTCAACTATTTATGCACAAAAAAGTGGATAAATTATTGAAAATGTGCTATTTATACTTTGATATTTAATGGGGGAAAGATACGTTATTGTGTGCTACGCCATCATGCGACGTCATTTCGTGACTCACTGCCAACTCAAAATGGAACAGACTATAAAAATGGTGCTAGGGACATTACTTTCAAGAAAAACTTTATGTATCTAGACCTAATTCGCTTTATTAAAAATTTTCAGCTATTAAATTAATTCTGATTTATATTTATACAGTACTTCTCATAATATTAGTAATTCAGAACGTTTCTAAATTTAAAATGATTTAGATTCTTAAAAGCTGTTAATATTCAGAATGATTTTCATATTGTGATATATAGTGATTTAACAATTTTCGAATGCATATTGAATTATCTTATGATTACTTAAACAGTTTCAAAACTGAATTTTTTATTGAATTTTATATTTTTAATTTTATTAATACTGATTAACATTTATTAATGAAACAAATAAAATTCGGTACTTTGGTGGAGAATATAAACAGTTTGTATTTACACAGAAAAATATTTATTTTCATAACCCAGGATTTCATTACGATGTCATATTAAGGTAAGCTACCTTAGATTTTCTTAGTTAGTTCATCTGAAGATGACTTTGTAGTCAAATCCTGGGTTGTGAAAATAAATATTTTTCTATGTACAGGTAGGCCTCGATTAGTGCGAGTTCGAATAATGCGATATTCGATATTGCCAATAGGTAGGCCTCGATTAGTGCGAGTTCGAATAATGCGATTTCGATTAATACAGGTAGGCCTCAATTAGTGCGAGTTCGAATAATGCGATTTCGATTAGTATAGGCCTCGATTAGTGTGAGTTCGAATAATGCGATATTCGATTAGTGCACATTAAAAAAATGATACATTTTTCAGTTAGTGTGAGCAAATATTCAATTAATGTGAGTTGTAAGCACGAGCAAATATTCGATTAATGAGAGTTTATACCGTTTTTCAGTTAGTGCGAGCAAATATTCGTTTAATGCGAGTCACCGTTTTTCAGTTAGTGCGAGCAAATATTCGATTAATGTGAGTTGCATCGTTTTTCAGTTAGTGCGAGCAAATATTCGATTAATGCCAGTTGTAAGCATAGACCAGTGAGTTCGAATAATGCGATATTCAATTAGTGCGACTTATAAAAATGATACATTCGAATAATGCGATATTCGATTAGTGCGACTTATAAAAATGATACCGCTTTTCAGTTAGTGCGAGAAAATATTCGATTAATGCGAGTTGTAAGCATAGACGTCTTACTAACAAAGGTCCGTCCTCTTTTATGATGTCAATTAAGAAATTAATGTTAATTTTCGGTTAGTAAAACCGGACGAGGATCGCGATATATTTGACTTCACTAACGTGGAAATCGACGCTAAGTCGAAGAACGCGCCCAGGTAAGCTACCATCTTACCCCCCATCATAAGTCATCTACTGATAGACAAATGCCGACGATGTCTTACCGACCATATTATCGAGAACAACACTTTACCACTTACTCCACCATCATACGAAGAGTCAACATAATTTTATACTAATCGAAAATTTGCAGTAAACGTTAAGTGTAATGCTGGTTGACCAAAACGGCCCTTTTGATAACGAATTAGCCAAATGGTGTTAGATATTATTCTGTTAATTTTTCGACAGTGCACCACATTGATGAGAGAATTAAAATAATTCCTATGCATTAATAAAGCTATTTAAAAGTAACATAATCGCATTTCTATTATAACTTTTAACACGAGCGCATAAAAATTACTATTTAAATAAATAATAATAAATGGCAGAACGCTAATAAAATTAAAAATTTTTATAAAATATATTTATAATAATATCAGGGACATGCTGAAGACTTCAGATTTATAGAGTAATTAGTGAAAACTTTTTAATTCAACTATTTATGCATGAGGTTGGCTAATGGCCGGAATCTCACAAAGCAAGAACCAATTACCATATTTTAATATAGTTAATATTTCGAATAGTGCGAGAAATTCGTGGGACCAATTATTCGCACTAATCGAGGCCTACCTGTAAATACAAACTGTTTCCTGTTTTCCATGATCAAATGTACTAGATTTACAAGAGCTAAAATTAGCTGGTCATATGTTATCTGATTCTGATATCGCGCATGCATTTCTAATGGCGTGTAAACGTGTGATCAACTTTTCTTGGAATTTTTTCGTTCTCGGAAAAACGAAAAAATTCTCGAGAACGAGCAGGAATTCCTTTTTAAGTTTTAAGCTTTATTTAATTTTCAAAAAATAAAGCTTAAAGCTTTATTTATTTTTCAAATAACATTAGATAATTTAATGTTAATTTCTAAAACATTTTTTTTTATTTTACATTTAACATTTCCTTCAAAATAAAGAACTTTAAAGTCATAAAAATATAATACTGATTAATAGATTTTAACAAGTCTGACTACATACAAATGAGAAGTTGTATACTAGAAATACCTGTATAATACTGATACTTTTACTAAAAATTAATATATCAATTGGAAAGCCAACTTATTCAATATAACTTGCATAAAAATTATTTATTGTAAAATATTCAATATTTTATAAATATTACCTTTCGTGAGGCCTTTGTGACTTTTCCCAGGCGATAGCCAACATTAAATTAACAACCATATCAACTGGAATAAAATCAACAATTTTCTCCTCATGGACTAACATGGTCCTTAAAATCCCTTTCATTGCCTAGAAATGAAAAAATGTTATTTTTCATAATTATCATTTTTTTTCAAATGTTATTCAAATATACTTACAGCTGCAATGAGTCCATTAGCACCAATCATGTTATCGCTCCATCCCTGTATAAATTAATTTTATTAGTCATATAAATGTATTATTTACTTCAGGGATATAAATATATAGAAAATAATGTTTCCTTATTCAAAATCCATTTTGAAGTCATTGAATGTTAAGTTAATCAAATTTGTATTTCTTCAAATTTTAAGTTGTATACAATTTCGTAATACAAGATTCATTTTACAAATAAAATAAAATGGAATATGATATATTCTTTCAACATTATCAATTCTAATTTTTCATTGTTATCGAGTCTTAATAATTTTAAAATGCTCATACAGATCAGATAAAATTAAAGAGATTTCATATATAAAATCATAGCATGTACTTTAAATTCAATGTTTTCAAAAAAAAAATGTAGAATAATTTAATATTGTAGTATACATACCAGAAAAGGTTCTTTCCAACTGGCACCAACAATAGAAGGCCTGATTATAACTATTGGTAAATCCCTGTAAGTATTATTTAGTAAGTTTTCTGCTATAGCTTTTGTTAAAGTATAAGTATTTGGTCGACCTTCGAGAAGTTTTGGTGTTATTTTCTGAATAAAATCATCGTTTTCAACTCTGAAATGTGAAAAAAAAATTTGTAGTTTTTGAGTATTCGATTAATGCATAAACTATTAATATTATATAAAATAGATATTTATTTAAAAAATCAATTAAAAATATTAAAAAAAAAACTCAGAACTTACTTTAACATTTCCTTATATTCTTCGTAATTCTTCGAAACAGGATATATCTTTTCATCCAATTCTTTTCTGTCTCAGAATTTACTTTAACATTCCCTTATATTCTTCGTAATTCTTCGAAACAGGATATATCTTTTCATCCAATTCTTTTCTGTGACAGTTGCAATAAGCAGTAGACACATACACCAATGCCTAAGATTAAAATAGTATATGTTTAAAATCATCTAGGATTCATAATATTATTCAACTCTATACTGAATATATAAGATTAGTCTGAAAATCCTTGCTTTTCATAAAAATATTATTTAATGTTTATAGCATAAAAGAGTTTTGCATAACAGACCCACTTGAAGATTGTTAGATTTACTACTAATTAAATTTAAAAATTATTTTAACTAACCACTAATTTTTTCATGAAACGACAAACATCACATAAATTCTTTGTAGACTGTACGTTGTTATTGAAAGCAATGCTGTAAGGTAAAAAGTAAAATAAGTATGATTAATTATAAAAACCAGTTGCTGAAAATTCTTGAAATTACCGAAATGGGTCTTCGAATTTAACTGATGCTGCAACGTGAAATACTACGGAGACATTTTTTGTCACTAAATCGATATCTGCCGGAGTCATTCCTAAATTTTCTTCTAATATGTTTCCTTCAATGCAGTATACTTTATTTAAGATATCTGGTTTTTCTTGTTTCACTTTACTGAAAATCTTTAAAGAATAAAAATAAGTTAAAACCGTGTATTTCATTAATCAATTATTTCATATCGGAATATTATTAATCAACGTTTAATGAATATTAAATTATCGTTATCAAGCGTCATTGATAAAGGCTGCTTCACAGTATACATACTGCCACCATCAGGAAGAGGACTATCAAAATATTTTTCAATACTATACATTAGCAATGGATATATTCATACAATACTGCGCCGACAGAGGCTATCGCCAAGAGTCATAGACCCAGTACAGGCTCTAGGATTTCCGGCGCCCCGATGCAGCTTTCTTGCAACATCTACTCAGCGCCCTTACAATATTGAGGAAATGATAATTTCGACGCCCTCCTTCCGAAGGCGCCCCGATGTGGTACATCGTCTGCTTACTGGTTAAGCCGGCCCCTGCATCGACACCGATTAACATAAGGCTGATTCACACTATACATACTACCACCCCAAGGAGCACATTATACTGACAAAATATTTTTCCGTAGAAATGGAAACATTCACATTATATGTCACCAACAGGACTGTCGCCAACAGTCTCCGACTGACATTCTCAAAGAGAATAGAGTCGGTCGGTGAGAATACAATAAGGGAAACATTCACATTATATGTCACCAACAGGACTGTCGCCAACAGTCACCAGATCGTCACCAACAGTCTCCGACTGACATTCTCAAAGAGAATAGAGTCGGTCGGTGAGAATACAATACAGTACAGGTAGTCCTCGACTTACGACGGGGTTCGGTTCCAATGTCTTCATCGTAAGTCGATTCTGAAGTAAGTCGTTTTTAATTTTTGATTTGTTTAATTTCTGTTTTAATATTTTCATAAATTAAGTTTCTATTTAACTTAAAACAATTAAAGAAAGCTTTCCTTTACCTTCTTTTCTACGTTAAAATTTTTATTAATAGTATTATTTCTCTACAGAACATGACAGAATACAACGAAATACAATAATTATATAGCTTTGTTTGCCGACTAACGGCGATGCTGTGATGCGTATACAAAAGCAATGTGATATATATGTATGTATATGCAAACCGCAAAGTTGAATTAGAAAATTTTTAGTAATAATTTTTGGACTACCTGTACTGTACTGTACGTGTCTGCCCGTGTCGGTGTTATGTTGATAGTGTGAATATATGTTGATCATCAATCTCTCTTCTCGGTTAATTAAAGTTGAATTTAAATGAAAAATTAAATTTAATAATTAAAAATCATGAAATTTTATAAATATCTCATAAAAGTATTTTGATTAGTAATTTCCATCTGCCATATCTTTATACAATAATTATATAAAAGCAATTACATTTGACTGAAATAATTTATTAAATTTTTTGGCAGAATTATTGACCCGTATTACAAATAGTTAAGTATAAATTTTGTAAAACGAAAAGACAGTAATAAAAAAGTGAACCGATACTTATATATTGTTAATAATGATGAAATTTAATATCATCATTTTTCTTTATATAAAGTATTTTAGCCTTAATTTTTTAAATAAAATATATGTGCATCCAAGTTCTATTCTATTTTGACTTCCTGATGAATTCTTTTTCCTCTATATTTACAATGAGTATAATTTTTTAATTACATATTTATGTAAATTAAATATCAAATTTCATTACACCGACTAGAACAGTAATTAGGCGAGATGAAGCGGCACTCCGTTCAGCCGTCAAAACAACCAGTAGAAACGAGTGCCACTTACAGCTTGTTTCTACGGCTGAAAAGTGCAGAATATATAAAATGTTATTATACTTTTTATGATTTAAAAATTTTTAACAGTAATATATATTCTGTTCCACTCAGAATTATACCCCTCGAAACAGCGATTTTCAACCTTTTTCAACTCTACGGCACACAGAAGGAGGAACTAAAATTGTCAAGACATATCATTTTTTAAGGAACAAATTTATTAAAAACATAATCTTATTACTCGTTTTTTTAGATAACACAATTTTAGAATTTTAATCTATTGAACTTGAAAGTTTAATAGGTAAAAATTCTAACATTTGAGTTATTTTAAAAAATTATGTTAATCATGGAGTTTTACTTTAACTTTTTTTTTATCGAATTGTTATTGTTTTTATTCTTATCGGCCTTTTATGAAAAATCTACAGTATTTCTACAATTTACCTTAACAATTACTTTATTCCTCAATTTTTTTTTCTCACTTCTATCCAACCTTATCCTAAACTCTCGCAGCACACCGCTGAAAATCACTGCCCTAAGAATAATGCCTTATTTCTAAAGGAAAAAATGTATTTTTATAAAATTAAATTGAATGCTACAATTTCAGATATAATAAAATTGTATGATGATTGCTCCTCAGTCATTTCAACGATATGCCTTCATTCGGACTTTTTCACTCTGTTATCTTACTCCACCTTTAAAGTTTCCTTACTAAATGATGATACTATTACTTGTGCCAGATAACTTGAAATAGTAAAGAAATCTGTGACATAAGCAATGATATAAATTAGTGATCCTGAAAGTATGGTACGCGACCCCTAGGAATGCGTAAGAAATTTTTAGAGGTGTGCATTTTTTGATCGGCATTAGGATATGAGTAGAAAGTATCGGTTGCTATGAAGCTGTCCTGAAAACTGGTATCACCTAAGGCTAAATAAATCATTTATCACTTCTATTGTATTTGTTTCGAGATATTTATCAAGGTAATAGATATTAAAATTATCCTGTTTAAAAATATCTACGATTATATGAATAAAATAAAGTGGAAGGTCATTTATTCTGAAATCTTACTTTAAGAATGTTTTTATATTTTATTCATATGACGGAAAATTCTGTTTAAACTTAAAACATCACCCATCCAGTATGTGTTCATGCGACATTTGATCAAATGATGAAACAGTATTAAAAATTATTTTAATTTCGAAAGTTCTATAAAAATTTTACTCAAATTTCATATCATACAAATGATATTATTAAATATGTGGCAATAAAAAGTAATGAATTATTTATATAAATAGCAAAGTGAAATGGAAACAGATGACTTGATACGCATAATACATAGTAATATATATATATAATTATATATGCAAATTACTAACTGCTTGTTCATTATTATGCCAAACAAATAAAATTAAAATATAGTGAAACCACCATATCCGCTGACTCAGTTTCCGCAGTTTCAGCTAAATGCGGCAACTGCGATCCGGAAAAAATAAACAGATATTACCAGAAATACAATAAATTCATAATTTATTTCACCTCATCACATACTCATTGTGTCATCATCACATCATCACAAGAAGAAGAAGAAGAATGAGTACAGTACAATAAATATTTTAGAGAGAGACCACATTTACATAAGTTTTATTATTATAATTGTTCTATTTTATTATTACTTATTGTTGTTAATATCTTATTTTCCTAATTTATAAATTAATTTTATCTTAGATATATGCAGTATGTATAGTATATAGGCTAATGTTCGCTACTTTCGCAGTTTAGGAGGATAGGTTTCCAAGCATACGCTGGAGGCTTGGAACCTATCTTCCGCGAATGAGAAGTCCTACTCTACTTGGAAATGTGATTTCAAAATAATTTTATCAATATAATAATATTTCCGATTCAAATAAAAATAGAAAATGTACTAAAAGATCGTTAGTATAGAATTATAGATAAATAATAAGTCTAATTACAGTAGAAGAATAGGTCAGAGGAATATCGTTGATTGTAATTCTTCTATAGTGTTTTTAATCCTGATGACTTTCTTAATCCCAAAACTAGGGATTAATAAATGAAAGAAATCTCATGCCTGAAATTTAATATATTAAATAATATATCCATAAATTTATTAAATAGTGTGCTTTTCTCATAAATTCCCAATTTTTTGCCTTAATTTTGATAAGTTGAATAATGATTGGATTATATGAATTTTATTTATTTATTTTTTTTAAATGAAAGGCGAAATTTATAAAAATAAATCAACAAAAGGAATTTGTGAAATAAACGTGTGTGGAACAGAATTTGTGAAATAAAAGTCGAAAATAAGAAGAGATTCTTTAGCGAAAATTCCATTAAAATAACAGAATTTGTGAAATAAAAGTCGAAAATAAGAAGAGATTCTTTAGCGAAAATTCCATTATTTTGTGATAAGTTCCTAACATGATAAAAGCATTTGATTTATGATGCAATTTTTGTTGAAGCATTTGAATTTTTCATATATATAAATGCAATTTTAAATTTAGGTTTATTATTGTTTTAAACAAACTCCTACAAAAATATCTTTTAACTATGAGATTTATCATTTGTTCTATATAGATACTTTTCTGCTATATTCATAAAATTTGATACGCTCTTCCTTTTTAATTTGATAATAAACATAAAAAGCATATACTATATAAAATCATTAAATACCATATTTGAAACAAATAATATTAATATTAAAATATAGAAAGGCGGAGATATTTTGTGTTACGTGTTATAAAATAAACATGAATTTCCGTGATTACAAGTCACTCAGCCTCTAAAGGGATTATTCAGAAATGTTAATCAAGGCCGGCTCAAGGACGTAAGCAAGATAAGCACCGAAGGACTCAAGGAAATAGAGACAACCCTATTCTCTTTCGTCCTTCCGCAAGGCAAGGAGATGTCCCTTGAGCTTTTCCTAACCAAAATAAATATTGCATGCGGTTGGTAAATACTTGGGAATGCGGTGCCCCAGTATGTATCAAAATAACAACTATTGCATGCAGTTGTTGACATTCGCAACAGAAATTCTGAACACTGTATGCACTATTTTAACTTAATACGAAATATTTGAAACAGGGTGTCTGTCATTATAATTTTTTATTTTTTGATTAGCATATTTGTTTTAATTTATTAAATTAGGTAAATTTAACTTTTTCAATATTATTGCCCGATATTTTGTCATAAAAGTATTGCTTTCAAATTTTATATTTGTTCTAGGATATATATTTTATACCTTTCGAATGATATTCTAGGAAGATCATATACCTTCATATGTCATTTTAACGTCCGACCCCTGAAATTCTACTTAAAGTACATTATAATGTTGCTAATAGCACATTAAGAGACCAGTAATATTCAGATATCCTTGTATAACACGATAGTTAGATTCTTATAAAATCTCGTATAGTGCGAAATCATGTTATATGCTATGCTGCTATTCAGATGTTTCGCACCCGGTTTCTTGAATCGCTTGTTAAAATTTGTCGGAGTTCGCAGAACAGAAAAGGAAAAACATAATTAAATTCTTGCGTGCTTGCTAACTATTTTACTACTTAAGTTAAGAATAAACAATAATAAATTATTGTGATGATCATTACTAGGATTCATTGAAGGTCAGGCTTAATGTTATGATATTTATATATAGGGGAAAGTAGGGTAAAATCGGGTGGTGGGGTGAAACCGGGTACTATTATTTCTCCTTACTTGACACCGCCATTTGACAGCGATTTGCTGAAACTAATTTTTTGTAATGTTTGAATAATAAATTTAACAGTTAACAAGATACAAGATTTAATAATAACTTTTAGCTTAAAGTATTAGTTTATAAATAATAAATGGTAACAATTTTAAGTAAAAAATAATATTTAAAGAGTTTGGAAGATTTCATACTCATTAGTATATATATCCGGTTTTATCCCGCCAGTGGGGTAAAACCGGGTTATCTCCTTTAATTGATTTAAAACTTTATATTAAAGTCAAAAGTGATTATCATGTGTTTTTCTCGGATATATATACTAATGAGTTTTATCGGGTTTTACCCCGCCAGTGGGGTAAAACCGGGTTATCTCCTTTAATTGATTTAAAACTTTATATTAAAGTTAAAAGTGATTATCATGTGTTTTTCATGGTGCAGTTACATTTTAAAATGTCTAAGCAACAATATGTACGGTCTTTGTTAATTTTGATAATCTAACTTAGCGTCACAACATTGACAAACATTAGCCACCCGGTTTTCCCCACTTTCCCCTAATGTATTGTAATGAAAACCATTATTCATTTTGTCTCAGAACTTCCTCCCAAGTATGTTGCAACAATGAAAGCGTACATTAAAATAGCATATTTTAATATGAAATTACACTTTTTTGATACATTGCATCTGAAATCATATGGAAAACTTTTGTTCCAAATTTAAAAAAATATTTTTGGTTTTCTTTACATAGAACGTCAACACATAGCTGTGTTCAAAACAATAAAATTATTTTATATTGTAATTTTAAATTGTATAAAACGAATGATTTTTTTGTACAATTTATTGCTTTGCGTGTTATTTTATGTTTAATATACATGTTTTAATTATTATATTATGATCAGAATTACTTACAGATAATTTTCTTTTGAGAAAAAAATTGATAGAACCGGCTTTTGATAGTTTTGAATTTTTTATGTACAATACATCATTCTTTAGATTGTTGCATATTATTGCTATTTGAATAGTTTCAATACTTTAATTTTTTGCAAAATTTTGCCTAGTAAAAATATTAAAGTTTATTTTATAAGGTAAAAGTTTGCATAATTTTATATTAAAAAATTATACAGAATTGATTCGTAAAATATTAAATTACTTTTATTTAACCCTTTAAAGTTAGCCAATCACCATCGAGTACACCAAGCGTCACGACGCGTCGCGTTTCCAAGAAGCTTCACTCGCCTTCTTACTAGTAAATTGGAGAGTAACGCAATGCGACGTGTCTTGGCAACGCGACGCATTTCGTGACGCTTTTATGTACTCGATGGTGATTGGCTAACTTTAAGAGTTAAAAAAGAAAAATCATTCTCGCGTTAGCAAAAGTAAAATTTTTCACTTAATGAAGGTGAAACATATTTATGAATTTTCAATAATTTATTTTTATTTTATATAAATAGTAAATAATCTCATATTTAATTTAGTGTTTACGATGAAATTACTTTCAGTTATAATGCGATAGCTGAGTAAATTATTCCACCAAGAATAATCTTACCTACATTTCCATTCATAGTCATCTGGATATATTTTTTAATTTATAATTTATCATTTTTTAATTTATAATTATTAATTTAGCATTTTGATTAGCTTTAACAATAATATATTCTTCCAAACTAAACTAGATAACAATTATATGTGTAAATTATTTTCTTCTCTCAGATTAAGATAATTATGCGACATAAATACATCGCCTCTTCATTTGTATGAAAAAGAAAATTCACCAAAATTATACAATATAAAAAAAATAGTAGCTTATATGTCGAAAGCATTTCCTTTTTCATCGCATTTTGATTTTATCATTGTTTTCGCAAAGATGATCTCAATAAACGAAGTTACGCACGAAAGACAAGTTAAGAAGTTCGTTCAGAGAGATAAAACCAGTTACAAAATTTGAATTCGCAACTCGTTACAAAATTTTTATTAAAAAGTTCAACAATTATAGCTATATTGTTTAATATCGCTGACCTGTTTGAATTTGCATTTCCAAACAGGTTGTTATTTCCTACTAAAGTTTTTTCCCCGTTATTCACAGCTTAATTATATCTTGAAAAATATTTTTTAACGATTATTATTCTCGAGACATGTAAATAAACGAATCTCTATAAAAAATATGGTTATCTATTATCATTGTTTATTTATTTATTTATTTAAATGTCCGTAAAGATGATGGAGATGGAGGTTAAATCAAAAATTGAGGATTTGTTAACAGAACTTAAACATTCTAATAAATAATATAACAATCCAAAGTTAAAAAAAAATAGATGATCTTGTTATCATTACATTTTTATAAAGGTGTTTAATATATGTAATTTCTTTCATAATGGTTACAGGTCAATGTATTGTAGTATATTCCTAAAGAAAGTATTTATATCTAATATTCGTGATATATATTATTCTAATTTAAATTTTATCAGTGAAATTCCTAGCATTGGTGTCACCTCTTCTCCTTCGATATTTTATAAAATGTTTGGTCGTTAGAAATTTACGTAGCACAACTTCAATCTACTAATACATTCGTGTGACTAATTAGATATCATCCCCCATAAGTTTCTCAATAAACAAGAAATGACCATTTTAAAACTGACCTTACAGTTGTAAAATTGGCAAAAATGTAATTTTTTAACATATGTTTGAAAACATTGGGTGTCACCCTCAGGATGTTATCACTACCCGCACCCTTCTAGTGATGCCACTGCTTTTATTAAGCATATCTTTAAATAAAAATAAATTTTTACTTGCTTATAACTATACTGTATTAAAAATTTAAATTTTTATTAAATTATAATTCAGTATATATATATAAATTAAATAATAATTTAATTTTTTACGTTTAGAGATAAGCTTAAAAATGTCTTAAATTAACGTAATATATCCTCAAATATTAGATTTATATATAATATATGCATCTATCAAACAATGAATGTATATGTAATATACCTATATATATATTATATATATTAATTTGCATAAATAATTATCATTATGAAATATAAAGTTGTGTCATCAGACATATGATTTCAAATGACCTCAAACTAAATAAATAAAACATTGTCGTTTGCCTCGAACTACTGGCACCAACAAAACTGTGTTTCACATTAACCTAGTTAATCATTTTACTGTAATCGATTCTTCAGGCAGAATTATCAAGCTTAGTTCTTATACAGGACTACTTGAGAACAACACAATATCAAAAGGGCCTTATTAAAGAACAAAACAATGATGAGAACGCATCCAAAAATTAAAACCAGTTGAATTCCTAATTGTTTATAGTTTACAGCAATAGCTCTGTTTTATAGGAGAAAAAAATTTGAAAAAATAGGTATATTCTATAAGTAAAATAAAAAAAGAAGATAAAATTAAGATAATTTAATTTATTATTCGAATTAACATTGTTTTGCTGTATTATTCTATTTATGAAAATTGTGACAGTAATCACGTTATGTACAATATATGATAGTTAAAAAAATTTGTTTATGCCAGTAAGCAGGCTGCAATGGCATAAGCCACTTGTTTGAAATGTCTAATTTAAATTATTATTTATCGATTTATGCAAATTAAAGAATTAATTAGCAACCTGATATTAATAGAAATCTGTATCGAAACATCTTTATATATATATATATATATGTTTCAATCTTAGTAACAATTTCACTTAATTTGCATCTATGAAATTTTTAATTTTCAAATGACCGTATATCATTATTATTGTAATAAAATGAGAATAATATAAATGTAAACCAAGTTATCATTTTCGCTACCGTTAAATCATATAAAATATATTTTTTTTTAATATAATTCTTTCGGCATTTAAATATTTAAAAAAAAAGATAAGTTCGGGAAATTCGCCGCACTGATACAAATAATAATGCATTGTTTTAATAAGATTTATGAAGGTCTGCGCATGAGCATGTTATCAGCCGATATCAGATGTGAATTACAGATGATAGACATCTTTGATTCCTCGCGATTATCCATTGATTTTATCAGAAAAATCAAATGACCTCTAAAATCAGGATTGTTAAAAGTTTTTTGTTAATCATTTAATTGATTATTCAATTAAACGTTTAACAAATTTAAAATTAGCAATAACGGATGCGAGTATATGTTAACGACTACGTACATTTTTTAATCATTCTGCCATATAAATGCTGCCGTTATCTTTCGAGTTGATTATTAATTTGAATTTTGGCAATCCGATTGATATCGGTGTAATATGGCGCATGGATATCGGGATAATACGCCATACGACATTTTATTCGGTCATTAAATTGTTTCAATGCTTGTTTTTTAATCCCTTTTATTCTAAAACGGAATAAAAAGTATATGAATTAAGTTAATCCGACTATTTATCTGTTATTTGTCGGGAAATACGACAACAGGCGTAAATATTATTTTGAATATGCGAATTTTATTCCATTTTGATAAAATTCACACATGTTTTTGGAGAATCAAGCTTATTGAAAATGGTCAACATTAGGATAATACTACTGACGTAATAAAGGAAAACATATTCGCATATTTTTCTTGCAATAATTCGCGTAAATATAGCCCGATTTGAATGAAATTCACATATATTATGGGAAATATTTCTGGAATCCAGAATATTAGAAATGATCGATATTGGAACATACTGTCTCTATATCTGTATGTCAAAACGAATGTTATAGTTTGTGAATATTAATCTGATTTGAATGCTGTTGTATTTCAAAGAGAAAATAAAATCTATCTTACATACCAGTATTGTCCGTCCACGAAAGCCGCGCCTAGCTAAGGTGGATGAGTCCAAACCCGAAAAGGAGAATATAATGATTATATTTTATTAGATAAAAATTATTGAATTAATATTATATTAAGTTCTGTTAAATATACTATTTCCATCGTCGAAACTAATCATTTAGCATTCGATATTACAATAAACCCATTCAACTTCAGTTATCTTGTGTTTGAAAACATCCATGTGCGAAACTGTCATCCCTATTATGTTACAGGACTCGTTCAGTTAGCGCACGCGTACTTGCGCCGATGGTCGCGGTTAAGCTGGACGGACAGTACAACCTCTTAATTTTAACATTTTATTCATTTCTGTATTTATTTTGTTGTTTAAAAGTGTTATTATGTTGCAGCATATCAATCTTTAACTGTTGCCATATTACCCCGCACATTGGGTAGTATACCATTTAGCATACTTTTTTTTTTTAAACATTAAATTCTTTTGAAATTATTTAGTGTACTTATTCCGTCGATTAATAATCGTAATTTATTCTAACAAAACGAATTTTATTCCCAATTTCAAACAGGTCAGATCAAACGCTTTTGAAAGAAAATGTTGTCATATTCTCCCGATTTACTTTAAAAGATTAAAAGTTAGATATCTCAAAAAACGTCATCACAAAAAAATCAATCCTTTCATATCATGTGTAGTTAATAATTTTAAAATTATTATTAATTGAATTTTTATGAAATAAAAAAATATCTGGTGATATATGTTTTCAATGGCTATTTTCCAAATATTTTTTTTCCACCCATTATTAATATTTTTCCTATAATTTAAGATAAACACCTAATGATTTGATTATTGCTATTGTATTTAGAAATTTGAAGACAATGAAAGAATGGAACTCAATTAAGCACTGCAATGAAGGGGAAATTACGTTGTCAGAATGATATATCAAATTGATAAATTATGCTTAAAAATTCCTCGAAATCGAATTATTGAAAAAAGTAAAAAATTATTATAAAATAAATCAAGATTAATTATTAATAGTTTATAACGTAATACATTTTTTTTTATCAAGATTGCATTAATATAATTATTAAGGACAGGAACGTTTTTGAATGTTTTGGATATCCCAATTAATTCAAAGGAATTACAACCTTCATGGAATATAATTAACTTATAACACATTATTCAAATGGCCTTCTGTTCTGATTTTTGTAGAATAAATCTAAAATAACCTTGATACCCTCAACAAAATATTTTGGAATTTGTAAGTTCGCACATTTTAAAAACGATATCGGGGTTTAATAATAAGAATCGTATATAATTAAAAAATAATGATAGAGGTTATATGTTGTAATAATTGAACGATTACCAATAAGTTAGAGTAGGTCAGGTAATCGATTTTTATGTCGTAATTAAAACATCTAACCTATTAGTCTTGTTATACTTTAAAAAGTTAAAGGACACAGAAACTAACTATTATATATATAGCCACAGAAATATCTAAAATTATACAAAACAACTTACTTCGGAACGACACATTTCGTTTTTTCTCTCTTCGGCTTCCATTCCTTTCTTTGATCGAATTAAGATATAAATCTTCGAGACATCGCACGATCTCAGTAACTTTTCCAACAAGACCTTAAACGAATAATTATTGAAAGTTAAGCAAAAACTTGTAAAAAGTAAACGAATAATTATTGAAAGTTAAGCAAAAACTTGTAAAAAATTATTTAATGCACTTACTTTTCCTACGAAACCGGTGGTTCCTGTTATAAATATCTCACGATTTCGATAAAATTCAGAAATACTCATTTTTATTTCTGTACCTGAAAGAAGATATGAAAGAGTGAGCATCATACGCTTCACAGATCTTCTCAAGGAAAATATAAGTTTAATAGACTTACGGTTGATTGATATGTCATTGATTGAATGAATTTGGCAAGTTTTCTCTGCTGGAATATGACTGCTTGGAGAAATTCCGTTTTTGATAGTGCCAAACTCCACCTTAATCTATTAGAGAAACATAAACTCTAGCCAATGGCTACAGTTTGTTCTTTTTTATGTAGTTTTATAAAGTAGCTCGAAGATAACCTTGAAGAATTTTTTTTTTCCCCGTATTTTACGAAATTCTATTCGTGAATCAAAACAACTTTTGAGTAATAAAATTGCACAATATTTATTCTTTATGTTTTAGAATGTAGGTTTTTCTTATACAATACTTTGATGACTTAAAAGTAATTATTAATATATATATATATACATACATTATGATTGAGCAATCATTTTTTAATAAATGTTATATAACGGTACATCCGCCTCATTCATTACTCTTATATCCATTCATTTACAGTATTATCGAAAATTGTCAACTTTCATTTTATAAATTATAATTAGTCAGTAGAGAAGAATGATGTTACGCTGCAACAATCTAGGTTATTGAGAAATTCTAACGTGTTAAATATGGTTACAATGATGATAATGGAGATTTAACTCCTTAAAAAAACAATAAGAATTAAGTTTTTAAGAAACTAATCTTCGTCATAGTCTCTTTCTTCCTGTCTTCCCTGTCACTATTGCAACCATACTCGTGTCGAGCTAGTTTCCACACAACTTATAATTATTCGCTTTCAATGAATTAAAAAGTAATTTTATAGGTATTTAAAAAATATTACGAAAAATTTTAAATTTTCAATGCTTATCAAAATTATTCTTGAATAAAATTAAATTCATTATTAAAATACTGAAACTTGTCTAACTTTTTAATAAACGTAACCTCCAAAAAGATACGTGATTATTCAAATGACCATGTTGCAAGTTGCTATTTTTAAGCTTTTTTTGATCTAATTTTAGCATTTATTTCAATGGTCACGTGTCTTTTTGGAGGTTTTGTTTATTAGAAAGTTTGTTTGTTATTACTAAAGTTTGACAAGTTTCAATATTTTAATAATGAATTTATTCTTTAATTAAATTAAGAATTCTTTATTTATTATCTTAGAATTTTTAGTATTAGAATTTTCTTTTTATTCTTTTATTGAATATCTCGAATTTATTCTTTATTTGGATAGTCAAGTGTCTTTTTCGTCCTTCAATTTTTTTTTATTTCCAAGACACGGAAATAAAGAAAATCGTAATCATCAAAATCGTAATTATGGTTACGATTAAATGTGAATTATAATGACAATTTAAATATCTTGAACCGAAGGAATGAGTTATAATTTATTATTTTGGATGAAAACATACTTGTAATGCTATTTTTAAGATTTTTTTTTTTTCAATTTTAGCATTTATTTGAATGGTCACATGTCTTTTCTTCCTTCTTTTTTCCCGTATCTTAATACTAGTCACGTGTCTTTTTTCCCTTCAATTTTTTTTCCCGTATCTTAATCCTTGTGTCATTTCCCCCCTTCAAAATAGGCATTTTTTTATTCAGAATCTTAATCAAAGGATTAAGATACAGTCAAACCTGTTTTTATGCGGTCGGTTTTTGTGCGATATTTTTTTTTTTGTGCGATTTTTATGTGCAATTTTTTTGTGCAGTATATAAAAACATTCCATCAAATGCATATAACGAATAAAAATTAATTAAAAAACTGTAATTAAAAAAAATAACGCACAAAATCCGACCGCATAAAAACAGGTTTGACTATATTGAAAAAATGTCTATTTTGAAGGAAAAAAGAGACGTGACCATTCAAATAAGTGCTAAAATTGAAAAAAAAAAAATCATTAAAATTTTATCAACACGGGTCTTTTCGAAGGAATGAGAATAAAATTATTTGACAGTGATTCAAAATGAGAATAAAATTATCAATAAACAATTATTTCTCAAATTCATGTAACTATAAAAAATTTTGATTTAACATCGTTTTTTCCATATCATGACGTAATCAGCAGGAAAAGTTTTTTTATTTTACTCTTATTTGATTTTATACAGATCATTATTTTCAAGGATATCAATAATATTTTATTCACTGACGCTAGTTACTATATATAATTAAACAATTTAAATATTTTTTTTACATTCTACCAGTAGAGATGATAATCAGTAGATTTTCCTGTTTATTTAAGAGAATATAAATAACTAGCTATGCATAATTTATATAGCAAAAAAGTAAAATTAAATAAATTATAAGGTTTATAAAATTTTGATGTAAAAAACAAATGAAAAATATGGATAAGATTCATCATATTTGTAAGAAATTATCATATGGATTGACTGCTGAATACTAGCTACTAGTGAAGCTGTCCCGCTGGTGGGGTAAACTAATGTAGCAACGTCGTAAGATCGACGATATAGGAAACTGACTTTGTTTTTGTGGCCAGATGTATCCCATTTACGTTAGTAAATATAATGACCAAATACAAGTAACTAATAAAAGGGTGTAGTACTCCAGTATGCACTATTATACCACGTAATTCCATCACTACAGTGGCTTCACCCTACTACTTCAGTAGCTAGAATTGAGCAGTCTGTCTATAGAAATTATATATATAATCAAACTAAATTTTGGCATCATAAAGCAAATCTTTTTTATTTTCACAAAATTCGCTGATATTTACAGTTTTATAACAAAATACTCTATCTTTATACCGCATAGTATTTTAAACTATAATGGATTGTCTAACAAGTAAACGGATTTTAAATTTTTAATTACTTTGAAAAAATTATATAAAAATTTTTGAATGTTAAACATCAGCTTTAATATTAATTTACGAATTAATGATGATAATATATAATTATTTCTACTTGTGTTATACTCAGTAGAGATTCTATTTTCGATATTTATTTGAAAGCGTTCTGAAGAAAATTATATATTTTTCAGCTATAAAGCTTTGTGATAGAATTTCAACTTTATTTTCCTGGATTTTCGTTTGACGTAAGCGCCGTTGACATTGACCGATGATGTGGCTTATTCGTATGCAGTACAACCATTAAAAAGTTAAAATAATATAAAAAAAATATTATTTAAAAATACAAGTCAGTAAAATATAATTATATCTATAGTAGCTGGGTTATTAATCGTTTCTGGATGTTCCTTACATAATTTTCTCACTCATGTATGCGTGAAGCCGCATTTACATAGTTCACTTTGAATGTATCGTGTAGCAATTTTTGTTTGCAGTCTTTTTCCAAAGTGAATCAGTTAATTTATTTCAAAATGGAGTCAACTAAAGTTATTCGTATTGGAATCGATATATTTGCTGAATATTTGATAAATGAATACATAAAATCTATTGAAAAACTAAAAACAGAGAAAAGTGATGTCTACGAATAAAGTTATGGCGTAATGCAGTGATAACTTCAATATATTAGTAAAAGAATAGGTTATAGAAGATACATGTTCTAAAATCGTAAACGGATATCAGAAATGCAACTTGGACAGTGATTTGAAAAATTTATCGAAGTCGAGAGAATCTCAATACAGTTTAAAATTTTAATTTCAGATCCTACTTGATTAAAACTGAAAATTGTACTGCTTGAAACTTTGTACTTGGATAATTTTCAAATTTTATTAGAAGTTTTATTTGCTATCTAGAAATCACAGGCACGAATTATTATTACCAGTATTTTCAAATTAATAGCTTCTATTGTTAATTTGAATTGTATTATAACAGAAATCATGAAGAAGCTGAATATTCAGCTTCTTCATGATTTCTGTTATAACAGATTTTCAAATTAACAGCTTCTATTGTTAATTTGAATTGTATTATAACAGAATAATTTGAATTGTATTATTACAGAAATCATGAAGAAGCTGAATATTCAGCTTCTTCATGATTTCTGTTATAACACTTTCTATTACTACTTTATTTCTATATTCCATCATTTTAGTGTTTTAGAGACATTAACGATTTTGTAGTAAATTTCAACAAACTTTTAAAAAAGAGGCTTATTTTGATTTCCAAAGAAACGTGAAGTTAAGTCTATTTTAAAATTAGTTTAACTTGAATCCTACAGAAAGCAACCACGTGGTTCGAATTCATTGAAATTGAATTGGACTTGTTTAGACGGGTCAATTTGAATGATTTATCCGCATTGAACGAAAGAAGACTTGTCCTATTTTGTTCATCCTTCATCATAGAATGTAGATGATCACTTTTGATAATTTATTGTTTATACGTTTCACTTTTCTTTCGGTTTATGTAAAGGCGGCTTTATAGTCATTCTCTGAAATCAGCCTCTTCACGAAGTGGTCAGGCACCAGTTACGCGCAATATGTCATAAAGTCTGTCAATATTTTCGTTTTTGTTATGTATCGGATTTATCCTTAACAAACGCAGTTTATGGAGGTTTCCTGATGTCTCGATGTTATAGTCGAAGTTATATTAGTATTAATTGAATTATTATCGCTTATAAAAAATAAATCAATATACAGAGTGAAGAAAAATTTGTCGTAAAATTTTGTATACTGATAGGGGAACCCTTTAATGCTACTAGCCAATCATCTTCGAGTACACAAAGCGTCACGACGCGTCGCTCTCCTACTGACTACTGTCCGACCAGCTTAGACGCGACCATCGACGCAAATACGTGTGCGCTAACTGAACGAGTCCAGTGACAAAATAGGGATGACAGCTTCGCCCATGAATGTTTTCAAACGCAAGATAACTGAAGTTGAATGGAAGTTTATTGTAATGTCGAATGGTAAATGATTATTTTCGACGTTGGAAATAGTATATTTAACAGAACTTAATATAATATTAATTCAATACTTCCCACCTGTCATTATACCGACTGCGACTCTCCCTTTCGCCTTTGGATTGATCCATCTTAGCTAGGCGCGGCTTTCGTAGACAGACAATACAGGGTTAGTAAGAAGATCAGCTATTCAATGCGATATTTATGGCAACGCTACGCATCTTGACACTTTGTATACTAGATAGTGATTAGCTTTAAGGGTTATAACTCGAAAACAGTGCCATTTAGTCCAGATGTTCATTAGCCATTTTAAATTCATAGTTCATAGTTTAAATACTAATATGAAATTTATATTCATATCAAATTGTAATAAAGTAGGACGTAGGCCTAACTCTCATATCAGGGTTCCCTACTAAAAATTGCATAAATCATATGTAGATTCATAGGCTCCGATTCCACAATGGCAATGGGGTCAGTCGCCCCAATAGATATTTTAACAAGGGCAAAAATATCTTTTCTTCCTTGTGTTATTTATATTTATCATTGAAAAACTTATTATAAATTCAATAATCATTAATATTAAAATGATTATTAATTTTTATGTAATTTTTCCTGAAAAGGCATGTAAATGTTTGAATATTAATAACTTTTGGCCCTTGACAAAAATTAAAAGTCGGCATCGCTGTTTAGCTGTGTATACATTTATGATGTATACAATTTTCTGAAATGAATCTTTAACATTGTGTTAAGCTGATTCACATTTTTAATCACTTATCGATATGAAGAATCTGTAATTTTCTAACATATATTTCAGAAACTGTATCAGATAGGTAGCTAGTCGTTATTTAAAACTTTTATCTGTCATCAATCTATTTTAATCTATGTAATTTTTGGAGGGACACTTAGTAACCTTTTTTTATTCAAGGCCTTGATAAATATTTGTTTATACAGAATATAAATTTTTATGTAAATTTTTGAATTTTGTAATGCATTAGTATTAATAAAATTAGTTATTAATTGAATAAAATTTACAACAGAGGTTACTTGACTTCCATCAAAACACTCTTGCTAATGTTTGAACTGGCCGGCCAAACTCCAAAACCAGAATAAAAGATGTATTATTCAAACTTTATCCAAACTGTGGCCAAAACGCAGAATATTGGGCGTTTCGAAGTTTAATCATAACACATAGACACACACACACACAGACACACACACACACACACACACAGACACACCTACACACACACACACACACACACACACACATATATATATATATATATAGACAGTATTATATATATTTATATATATAAAAAAAAAAAAAAAAATATATAAATATATAAATATATATATATATTTATAATTATACCAATTGTAAAGTCATACAATAATAGCATGATGGCATATACGTTTCTTATTTTATGACGATATCCATTGTTAAACATCACATATTAAATATATAACGCCATTGGCGTTATATATTTGATGACAACAAAATATACTGAACATCTGCTATTGGTGTACTATTGTGTGTCAATTTTTTATCAAAAATCATAAATAAATTTTAATTGTATTTTGCTAATTTGAAATATTATGATAACAATATAAAAGAGTTTTTTAATATTTTAATTAAACACAAATAAGAAGCGCTACAACAGGGGTGGCCAACCTGTGGTGCTTGCGCCAAAAGTGACGCATTATATGATTAGAAGTGGCGCACTGAACCCCAGAGAAAAATTAAAATTTCTTATGTAATTGACTTATATAGACTATATTATAAATCTGAAATGTTTGCTTTTATTGCAACTTTTGTTTTTTAGCAGATTTACGCATAAAAGTTTAGAGACAGATATTGTTTATTAGAAACTGATTTTATATATCAATATTTTAATTGGCATTAATTACTTGACATAAAATTCAAGATGGAAGATTAACGCTATTTGAGCAATCTCACTGAGTTATAGTGGCCACGTGACATGTTAATTGGCTGATATCATTGAATTATTATGATCGTGTCTTTGGTAACTGAACAGTCTCATTGGATCATAAAGACCACGTGATTGTTGCATGTGACCCAAATAAGACTTCTGAGTTACTAAATTAATGGCGGATATCGAGAATTGTACTATATATTATTTTGTTTAACTATTGAACTTCAGATTTCATTTTAAAAGATTTAAAAATTATTTTTAAATCTCCAATTTTCTATTGATTATAGCTTACATTACCTTATTTAGTTGTAATATGCTTAAATTAAAATTTGATTAGGCTTAATGACCACATGGTAATGTGCTATTAGAGATATCTCATCTATATATATCTATATATATAAATCTAAGTGTTAAATATATCCATATTATCATATTTTAAAAGGGCTGAAAAGAGTATAAGTTTGTATGGCGCATCTTAAGTAAAAAATGAAAAAATTGATGCATGAACTATAAAAGGTTGGCAACCTCTGCGCTAAAATTAATAGTGCCTATGAACTCCTGCACCTGTAGAAGACCGGATCCTAGAATAGTGAATCCTAAAGTATGATGCATGCACTCCTAGATATGTGTAATAAATTTTCATAGGGCAGTTTTTTAGTTTATCGTAATACATGCCTGTTGTATGGGGCATGCTAATTTTCCTATAATAAAAGGGTATCGATTAAAAAAACTTGGGGCGCTATCCTAGATGATGTATTCAAAGATTTTGGGCATTCTAAAAAGAGTTTGAATAATAGCCTCTGGAGATACAAATTTTCTTTAATTGTTTCTAAACTTGTGCGATAGTAGATATTAGAAATATTAGTTCTAAAATAGTGTTAATTAAATATAATTTTAAACTTTCTTAATTATATTTAAATTAATACCAAATATAAAATTCATATTTTTCATAAAATAAACTGGTTAGCAAGAATATTTTCTATTTTGTTTATTTTTCTCTATTCTAAACTATCTGGTTTCTATATTTTCGAATTCATAAACATAACGAATATAATTTTTTTTTTTTCAGTAGATGTTGCTAATACATTTTGAAGAATTTTAAACAATTATTATATTTTAAATATATATGATACCTTTTAATAAATCTGGATTAATAAATTTAATAATTTAATAAATAATTAATTATAATTATTAATTTTAATAAATCAATAACTGTATTGATAAGATCAATTAATATATTTATTTCACTATTAACAAGGTAGATACATAAAACTCATTTAGCAAAGAATCAATAATGAATTATAATATTTATTTGCTGTTTTTTCTTATATTAAGCAATTTATCTTTAATTAATCCTTGATTATATTTAATTAATAAATTTTTTAAATTTGTCCTCTGATCTAAAGCTGACTATCTTTCTTTCTTGCTAAAATAAATTACGCATAACATTGATATTAATCAATTTTAGACTTTTCTATAATTGATTTTTAACTTTTCAAAAATTTTCACATTACATTATCTAAATATTTTTTATAGAAATTTTATCGTATTCGAAATGAAAATATTTTCGTTAATATTACGTGAGTAGTATGTTGTCAGGGTGCAAGTTCAAAAATATAAGTGTCATAGCGTCGCTTCTATTTTTGCAGATGATTAACAGTATGACGTCACACTTGTTTTTGTTTGGATGGCTACAGAATATAGCAGTACAAAGGTAGCAGTACTGTCACCTCGCTCCTGTTATATTTGGCCGAAAAAATATTGTTTTTAGATGTGTAGCACTTATTTTTAAATAAAAATTAAAAGCTATTTTTATTAGAGAAGTTAAATTAAGAGTTAAAGGGTTAAATGAGTTTTCCGAAGATTTCTGTCGCAAAAAATGAGGAATTACCCCACTCATATTTAAAATTATTTGGTGATGATATTTTTAATACCTCAAATTAAAAGGGTTAAACGACTTTTTCAACAGACTTCGCAGGTCTGAAACTAATGAATATACCTTGATTAATAAATTTTATGTGACAAAAATTAGCGCACTCATATTTAAAATTATTTGGAGATGATATTTTAATATCTCGAATTAAAGGGTTAAAGTTCGTAAACCTTTCACTATGAATTCGAAAATTTGAAACTCGATTAATAAAAACTGCCGCACCTATATTAAATATTATTGGCAGATGATATTTTTAATGCCTGGAATTAAAGGGTTAAAGTTCGCAAGTCTTTCACTCTGAATTCGAAATTTGTATTGAAATTTTTTTATATTAAACCTTGGTTATTGTAAGTAAATGTTTTGTTATTTTTTATTTTATTAAATTAGTAAAAATATTCTATTTAAACTTTTTTAAAAGTTAAAGTTAAAATTTCAAGGGCTATAATTTGGCTAGTAAATTTAGATTATTTGGAATAAGTTCCCTTGATGTTTGTATTATATAAAGTTTAAAGCTTAAGACGGAGCTGGTCTGTGTAGTGCCATTGAGGGTCCGTGTCTAGATAAGCCCAGTCAGGAATGGATATATCGGCAAAGTCCGATGTGAGTAATCAAAAATAATTCTAAAAATTAATATAACTGTCCAAAGAATCCATCCGCTCGTTGGCCTCGGTGGTCTAGCGGTATGACATTGGAACGTTCGCCCAAAGGTCCCGGCCGAGGCGGATTTTTCTTTGGATAAATTAGTTAAAAATTCTAGTTGAATCATTAATTAATAGATGGCGCCACTCATTGATTTAATAATATAATAATTATTCTAATTACCAGATGGTGCTAAAATTAGTTTAAATTCTTTCTAATCATTAAAAGTTACCGTTAAAATTTCAAGGGCTATAATTTAGCTAGTAAATTTAGATTATTTGGAATAAGTTCCCATGATATTTGTATTACATAAAGTTTAAGCTTTTAATGTAGTACGATTTATAAGGTGCAAAAAATAAAATTTAAATCTTTATTGGAAATATAATTGCATGTATATAAAAATATTTTATATTAAATCATAAATACTTGTCCTTTTGTTAAAAATAATTTCTATATTAGATTTACCTATTCAAGTCTTATTTTACAGATGCTTAATCAAAATCATATGAGTAATCTTATAGTTCCTTACTAATTTTCTAAGAATTGTTTTAAACAAAATCAGATGTATGTATTCAAGTCCCTACAACTCATTGTACTTGTTAAATTTTAGATCAATCGAGCTGAAGAAAAAATTTTTTAGTGATCTGTATCTTAATCGTATTCATACATTTTATAATCGACTACCAAAACTATAAATTCACTTAATTTTATCACTTTTTATTTTTTATGGTATTAAATTTTTTCAATTATCGTATTAGTAAGAAATTTATTGTAATTTTAAAAATCAGAATTGTAAAATGTTTTATTTAAATCTTTGACTTTCCTTAGAGATGCTTAATCAAGTTCATATAATTAATTTTGAAGTTGCTTACTTATTTTTTCTAAGGATTGCTTTAACCAATGTATGTATTCAAGTCCCTGCAGTCTTTATACTTTGTTAAATTTTAGATGCATCGAGCTGAGAAAAAATTTTTGGCTATCTGTATCTTAAGCGTATTTATACATTTTATAATACACTACCAAAACTATAAAATTTTGGAATTTTTATAGTATTAAATTTTTTCAATTATCGTCTTAGTTAAGAACATTTTTTAATTTTTAAAATCAGAATTGTAAAGTATATAATTTAAACCTTTAACTTTTTTCATATTTAAGAACTTTATAATTCAAGTTTAATAACTTTGAATAGATTCCTGGTAATATAATCGATTACTTTGAAAATATATAGTTATTTTTATTAGACACTTTAGCAAATACATCTTTTTATTAAATACATCCTATTCTAATATTAATATTTCTGTGTTTTTATTCTAACATGAAAGTATGTTTAAAAACTATTTAACTAATATTACAAAATGTAAATAAATCTATATTTCATTGTTTGAAAAAAGAATAAAATTGAAAATCTTTGACTTTTTTTCATATTTGTTAACTTTAATAACTTTAAATTGACGTCTTGTAATAATAGTCAATTTCTTCGAAAATATATAGCTATTTTTATTAGATACTTCTGCAAACATTTCTTTTTATTAAATACAATGCGATTCTAATATTAGTATTTCTGTGTTTTTATTCTAACATAAAAATATGTTTAAAAGTAAATGTATCACAGAATTTATACTTCGTTGTTTGAAAAATTTTTTTCAACAGTTAGATAACAAAGTTGAAACATATTAAAATTATATATTAATATCAATTAGAGTTGCTATTGTTTCTAATTTATATATTTTTCATTGTTAGCTAACTAAGAATATATATTTAAATTCGCTAGATCTTCGCTATTCTATATAGGACTATAAATTTTTATAAGTTAAAGATGACTTAAACAATGAAATCAGATTCTTACCGTTTTAAAATACTGTATATTCCAATAAAGAATGTTGAAAGTAAACGATTTTTATGCATATAAAATTATTTGTTACAAAATATTTAACGAAATTTGTAAATAAGTAAAAAAATATCAAAATTATATATTAGAAAAATTATAATTTAACTAAATTTTAACATTTGATATAAATAAAAAATATTCATAAATAAGAATCAAATGCTGATGTATGAATACCATCTTCTAGTATATATCTCTTATCGTCATGTGGTGAAAGTGCTATTTTATTTACTTGTATAGAGTATATTTCATGTTTTGTACTTCTAATAAGACTCATAGTTCTATATTACTCTTTCATGTTGAACATACAGTCTTTGTAATCATCGAATGTTATCCTGTTTTTATTTACACATTTTTTAACTCCTTTAGATTTTTTACTGATTTTTTCCTCAGTTTTTAATGCATACATATTAGATCTTAGTCGTATAATTTCTGTCACTATCATCCATTATTTTCATCTTTCATTTTACCAAGTGCTTTCTTATTTACTCTAGGCATATTGTATATATTATTTTCTGAATAATCAGATGTATAAAAATAATTAATCATTCCTTTCATATCTTCATAAAAATCATCAGTTTTAGTGTTGTAAATATATTAATCAGTATCTTGATACAGTAATTTAATATTTTTAATATATAATGGTTTCATAACATCATAATGAAATGAAATTTATACATTAAATTCTTTGATAAATCTAATACACTCATTCCGACATAGATCGGTTTATCGAAAAGTACCATTATCTTATTCATATGTATAGCAATTAACCATTTAATGCCTGAATTTTGATATTAAATTTAAAAAAAATTGAAAAAGATATTTTTATATATACAAGAGTGTTAGAGCTCTATTGTTTCAAATTTGTATATTTAGCTAACTAAGAATACATATTTAATTTCGCTAGACCTCAGCTATTTTTCAAAGATGTTAAATTTTTACAAGTTAAAGATTTAAACAACGAAATCAGATTCTTATAGTTTAAAAAAATATATTCCAATAAAGAGTGTTGATTATAAGTGAATTCTTATGTAAATAAAATCAGTTATTTGTTATAATAAATTTAAAGAAATAAGCAAAAATGAATATCAAAATTATGTATTAGAAAAAATATAATTTATCATTTGCTATAATATTCATAAATAAGGATTAAAATATTAAATTAATAATTATATTAGTTTTAAATAATCCCGCTTTTGTGGGATCGCTCTTTGTTGAAAGTCTCCCTGTGGAGATGAAATGATAAGATGAAGTCTCCCTGCGAAAACGAGTAACGAGGGTTTAAGTTTTCTTTCTCTTAATTCTTTAAAAATAATATGTTTGTCGTTTAATAAATAACTTTATCTGCAAATAAAAAACTTTACCTTATGGCTATTAATTGCATCCCATTCGTTTTTAAAAAATATTAATGATTTATCCAATGACATTAGATATAAAATATTTAAATAACGGAACGTTATACAAAATCATATTTGACAGAAAAATAGTAATACTAACTTGTCAGATTAAAAAGTTTAACATCATAGCTTACATTTAAGAATTACAAAATCTTACCTTGATGGTGAGAAGTGGCGTTTGCACTTGCAGCAGTAATGTTTTTATATCATTTTAAAGTGGACTGACAAAATAACAGGAAATAGAGATAAGATAAGCAAGACTCCTAAAGGGGAAAATTTAAATAATTACTGTTATCTTATTGCAAGAATTCTAAAATATAAAAATATACTCGTTTAGCAATTACCTATCTTTTAAATTAGTACTTTTTATTTAAAATAAAAATAATGACACCATTTACAAACATTGCGATTAATGATGTGGGGGCTAGACACTTGAATGCCTGATGGAAAGTTATCAGGGGTGTCCCCGATTAAAAATTTGAGAAAAATTTCATTTCATCTTAAACCCTTAGCTAAATTAGCTATACTAAAAGTTATACAGTACTGCATATTAAGAAATGTGAGGATACCCAGTTTTTGAAAATAATGATTATTTATTCCTTCAGACTAATAGATTGGTACAATGTGGAGAGATATTATTATTGTTTTAAAGGATAAAAAGCCGCTAAAGTAGTTTCATTTAAAGATAATTTTACTTGTTATCAAAGCTAGTACATATAGATTGCTCATTTTTGTTATCTATTTTTCGGCAGATGCAAAGAATAGTAAATAAGATAATAGAGTTACGTCAGGTATTTCATATTGTGATTTTTGGGGTGATTTTAAATTTAATAATAATATTCATTGGGTAAATAATGAGATTTCTTTTGATTACATAATTGTTATTCTTTCTTGTCAAAGATGATCTGTTTTAATAATTTGCTTCAGATAGCCTATTTTTCTACTCTTTTAGGCTAATTTTTATCGAATATTTATACTAGCAAATTTAACCGGTCGTCAATTTATTCATCGCGACTCTATCTTCAAGAAATATTAGATCAGTTTTATTTATTATATGAAATTTTAATTTCTGAATATGTACCTATGAAGAGATTTAGTAATAATGGTTCCCAATCAAGCTTTGTAATAGAAAATAATCAAATATGGAAAAAAATATAAAAATTATACAATATTTAGTATATATACCTAGCCCTCGATTTCAACGGCACTCAATTTACACGGTTTCGCTTTTACACGGTTTTTAATTTAAAACAAAAAATTTTTTTTGGGGTTTTGATTGTTTTGTATTATGCCATTTATAAATTAAAAGAGTATCATAAATAACAATTTGTGGGTTACGAGTTTTGTAGAGATTAATAAAGAGTGAATACAGTTATATTTCATATAGTCTCATAGATGGATACATAGTAATAAAAAGTGAATACAGCTATATTTCGTATAGTCCAATTGTAAAGAGTGAATACAGCTATATTTTGTATAGTCCAATTTATTTACACACTATCATATTGTCACGTTTTGTGGGTTTACGAGTTTGTAGAGATTAATAACTATATTTCGTATAGTCCAATTAACAAAACAAAATAATCTTGTTTCACTATAACTAAATTCAATACAACAAAGAGTGAATACAGCTATATTTCGTATAGTCCAATTTATTTACACACCGTAGAGATTAATAATGAGTGAATACAGCTATATTTTGTATAGTCCAATTTATTTACACACAAACAAACAAAATTTCTATATTTCATATAGTCCAATTTATTTACACACAAAACAAAATAATCTGTATAGTACAATTTATTCACACAAAACAAAATAATCTTGTTTCACTATAACTAAATATTCCAATAAAGACACAAAACAAAATAATCTTGTTTCCCTATAACTAAATTCAATACAAAATAATTACACACAAAATAAAATAATTTTGTTTCACTGTAACTAAATTCAATACAAAATCCGATAATATCTTATACAATACTATCTTATTTCAGAATAACTCACAGTTCTTAGTCCACTTTCGCTTTCACAGTAAATTCAATACAAAATCCGATAATTATCTCATACAACACTAATCTATCTTCACTATAACTAAATCGAAAACAAAATCCGATAATTATCTCATACAACACTAATCTATGTCTTTACTAAATTCACTACAAAATCCGATAATTATCTCATACAACACTAATCTATGTCTTTAATGTAACTCACAGTTCTTCTTAGTCCACTTTCGGCTTTCTAATTTATCGCTCACTGTTAACTTTTACTGTTGAAGTCTCCAAGTTTAACTAAATTCAACTCACACATGCAGCTCGCCTATTTATGTTTGAATGCTTTTATTGTTTTTATTTGTACGGAATATTGTTAATTTTTTTTTGTACCGTACTCGACTTAAATCGCCTAAAGTATCACTATAGCGAATTAATAATTAGAGATAAAGCCAATTATTTAAGACTTATATGTAATCGTTTTTTCATCATCCGGCTAAAGGTTTATAGGCTTATATTGATAAATTAAAGAAAAGAAATAATACAGATAAAACTTTCGCCTTTATTAGCTACTTATTTTTGAAACAAACATAATATCACAAAGTGTAAAAATGATAATCATAAATTCTGATAAAAATTAATAACTTCTAATCATAAAAATTTAATTAATAATTTTATACCTAGTCAATGGAGGTATTCTATGTAAAACATGGCAAAGATCGCTGCCTTTCTGCAATCTTATAATCTATCTAGATTATAAGATTACTATTGCTATAACGCATTCTTTTCTTATAGTGTTTGAAAAAGCATTAGGCCTACGTCAACCTTTTAAATTTCAATTAATAAATAAGCTACATGATAATCAACGTTTTGTTGGAAACAATAAATCAACTTATACATTTTAACTGCTTATATTAAATTTTTCAATCTTATAGTCATTTATGAAAATGCTCATTTACAAATTTTGGGAGATAGATTAATGAATGAATTTGATTTAGATGTGTGTATTACTGATTGACTTATTAAATTATTTCACACGAGATTCAATATAATTGCAATTAATAGACTGGAGTTAGATCAGTATATGTTAACAAATGGCTTAAGCTCAGCTTTAGACCAACTTCTTTTTGCTGGGTATGCTAACCGCATTTTTTAATATGGTTAATTCATTAAGTTTTGGTAGTCGATTATAAAATGCATAAATATGCTTAAGATAGTTTTGGATTATATAGATGATTTTAAAATTATCAATACCAACATGAATATTCTACTGAGTGATACTAAGATAATAGAGAAATGGATCAAGAATAATAATTTAAAATGAATGATGAAAAATTTAAATTTATGAGGTTTATATTAAATAAATGTATTTCTACGAAATTACCTAAGATATTACATTTATAAATAGTCATAAAGATAAGTCCTTACTAAGACGATAATTGAAAAAATTTAATACCATAAAAAGTCCAAAATTTTATAGTTTTGGTAGTCCATTATAAAATGCATAAATATGCTTACGATACAAATAATCAAAATGTTTTTCCTCAGCTCGATGCATCTAAAATTTAACAAAGTATAAATGCTGCAGGGACTTGAATACATACATTGGTTAAAGTGTGAGGTCGCAGGACCCACCATATTTGACAAATTAATTTCTGTGTAATTGTCATAAAAATTATGTTATTAATATTCAATTTATTATTTCAATAATTGTATAATTTAATATTTTAATCAATTTATTTCATTTGTAAAAATAATACTTTATTTAATTTTATATAATATTGTAACTTTACACAAATATTATCAGTTGAAAGCAAGGGAAACGCTGACTTAGCTTCCTTTTGATAACTTTACACAAATTTTATCAGTTGAAAGCAAGGGAAACGCTGATTTAGCTTCCTTTTGATTCACTTTATCTAACAGTCGGGTTGAGAACCTCCTGGATGAGGAACTAAAACAATAAAGATGTCGGATAACCAACAAGGAACTCTCCTTGCTAACAGCTAAGATTTCGACATCAAAATGATGTCAAGACTGACTCATGAGCTCTTCTTTGTCGACAGATAAAAGGCGAGGGGAGAGGCCGAGTCGATGAGTCATCAGATGAATTCAATGGATTACTTGGCTGAACCTTATCCAGGGAGATAAGTAGTACTCCCTTGTAGATGAGTTCCAATGAGTTACCTGGATTACCTACTCTAATTCTGTGCCAGAGAGATAACTAGTCCTTTCTGAGAAGAAGGAGTTCCAAGTCCGACTCATCCATGTCCAGGTACGTAGCGATATGCTTAAGGAGCGACTACGATAGTCAACTCGTCTGCTTAGTCACGAACCCAATAGGCTCGTTCGCCAATACTAACTTTACGGACCATTTTGCTCGTTCGCCATTCAAATAACTTTACGAACCATTTTGCTCGATCGCCATTCAAATAACTTACGAACCACTTTGTGCGTTCGCCTTTTATAATCACATCCAAATTTGTTAGGAGTTTTATAGATTTAAAACGATTCCTTTGTTTTCATTCTAATTATTTTATATCTCTTTAGTGTAAATAAATGTTATTGTTTTATATATCATATACGTATCGTCGTTTGTGTCTCTCCTTCAACCCGGACCTCTGTGCCTCTTAACCACGCCAAGCCTAATGCTCGGTTATCCACATAAATACGTAAATAATTAAAATAACGCGCTTGCCTACAAACGGCACATTCTGACAATTCGGCTTATTTTAGTGCTGGAGATCACTTTAAACTCTACCCTGGTGTCAGGAACTGACCGTTGACGTTTGATTCGAATATCGACGACAGCGCCACCTTGCGGCATCCTCACAAAAGCAATTCTCAGAAAAAATGAGTAAGCAACTCCAAGATTACTTACTGTATATGGAGCTGATTAAGCATCTCTAAGGTAAGATCTGAATACGTAGATCTAATATAGAAATTATTTTTTTAACAAAAACAAGTATTGACAGTTTAATATAAAATATTTTTATATACATGCAATTCTATTTCCAATAAAGATTTAAATTTTATTTTTACATCTTATAAATTGCACAATATCAAAAGCTTAAATAAAAGAAATTTCAATAAAATAAAAATAATTATTTAAGATATTAAAAGTTTAATATAAAAAGTTTAAATAGAATATTTTTACCAATTTAATAAAACAAAAATAACAAAAAACATTTATTTACAATATTCAAGATTTAAAATAAAAAAATTCAATACAAATTTTCGAATTCAGAGTGAAAGGTTTACGAACTTTAACCCTTTAATTCGAGGTATTAAAAATATCATCTCCAAATAATTTTAAATATGAGTGCACTAATTTTTGTCACAGAATTTATTAATCCAGATATATTCATTTGTTTCAGATCTGTGAAGTCTGTTGAAAAACTCGTTTAACCATTTTAATGTGAGGTATTAAAAATATCATATCCCAATAATTTTTAATATAAGTGTGGCAATTTTTATTAATCGAGTTTCATATTTTCGAATTCAGAGGTTTACGAACTTTAACCTTTTAACTTGCAATACTAGAAATATCATCTGGTAGGATTCTAGTTTATCCATAGTACGCTGCTGATTGGAGCGGTGAATCTTTAATACAACGGAATTGTCCATTCGTATTTTATACATCAGTCGATGAGCAGGTGAATCTTCAATTCCAATCAGCAGCATGCTATAGTTAAACTAGAATCCTACCTATCATCTCCTAATAATTTTTAATATAAGCAACTAAAACTAATATTTTTTCGATCAAAAATAGAAGCAACGCACAGTGGGGTATTTCGACTTTGTAACTGGCCAAAATTATAGCAGCGCTTCTGTAGCTATTTCATTGTTTATTTGTGTTTTAATATTTGTAAAATAATTTAAAGTACATAAGAATTTTTTTTTATTAAAATATATAATTTTTAGTTTTAATTAATGTGATTTCATTTTTAATATTTTGAAATATTAATTTTATTGACCAAAAAATCGTATTTATCTGAGTATCTCACTTTATTACATTCTTTCATAATATCATAAAGCTTTCTTCTAGTTATAGACAATGCCGATGGCTGCATACTAAAACCTAACAATATTAATAAAAGAGTCAGATAAAAATGTCAGATAAATATCAACATTGATCATAAAAAACAATAAGAATTCATTCAGACAATAAGTAAACAAAATAATTAATAAATTAATAAACCGCAAATTTCCGCAAAATGTTTTGATTAATACTGATTTAGAAAGCAATAAACTACACACTGACAGCAAAATGTTTGCTTGGAAATGCTTGGAAGTTAAACAAAAACTACTTTAAAGTTGATAATTCGCGGTGTAAAACATCATTTGTCAATGATAATGTGTATATGTGATTTTAGAATATAAATCGCTATGATATCAAGAAAAATTTATAAAATAATAAACAGAAACCTTCTATCTTATAATTCACAACAAAAATAAACTTAAAAACACATAAAATTGTCGAAAATAAGCAATTATATTTTTGTAAAAATAATGTGGAACAGAAGTAAGTCACAAAGAGTAGCAGGAGCAATGAACTTCTAATCGAAGTTTCTAGAAAAATATTCACCACAGTACCCTCTGTATGGCAGTGTCTCATCAGATAATTGTTAGGCTTTATAAAAATGTAACATAGATATCGCAAAAAAATAGTTTTTAAATTCGGTTTTTGGCCAGCTACGAAGTCGAAATACTCCACTGTGCGACGCTTCTAAACGCGGAACCTCCATACAAGCACAACTTTCATCCAAATATAATAGCAACATCCACTCTTATTCATTCTCCGAGCCACTCCCCAAACCGGAAATACAGCTAATGAGGGACAGCTACCCTTGAAACATACTACTTATAATATGCAAATTAAATCATAAAAAGCTGAAATACAATATTTTTATTATTTATTGCAAAAATTCGAATTTTTGGAAATTTGCCATTAGACCTGTTTTCAGAATTATAACATTGTCTGCAAATATCAGAATTGTAAATTTTTACATACAGCATTTTTAAAATTTTTGTTTTTATATACAGCCTGAATTTTATTGTTTTTCGTAATCAAATTAATTATTTTTCTGTTAGGCTACTATTAAGAAATAGCAATGCCTATTTGCGTTAACGAATTGATAAAAAAAACCTTAGGAAAGAGAATAAAAGCACTATTAGTTGGGGAATGAGATATGTATGTAGGCCTATATGTATCCTTAAAGAAAGATAAATATTTGATAAAATTCATTTCAGAGGAGACTAGGAAATATAGATATTATTTCAACTTTTTCTTGTATATGTGCATGTCTGTATATATATATATATATATCAGTCGTTAATTATTTTTGATAATTTAAAATTGTTGTTTAGTAAATATATCTTTATGGTGATTTTAAAAAAATAACCATATATATATGGTTATATATGGTTAATTTTTTATATTTGAATATATGAGATTGGAGATTTCATGACTTTTTAGTCTATTTTCCCAAGGAAATGAAGGCTTATAAGCAGGGCCGCCAAGAGAAATTTTCGGCCCATAACAAGTCTCTGGTCCGGGTCTTGCTTTAAAAAAATCATCACTTTGGTTTAATAAAAAAAGTCATATAAAACATTAAACATTTATTTGAAGTGTAAAATAAATTCAAAATTCGATACATTACATACCATACGAAATACAGACATTAAATAAAAAGAGAATTTTTAAATTTTTACTGCCTCATGGAGTCCATCTGCCTCATCCACTTCCCCACTTTATGATTAGCAAAATCTTTAATCACTTCGTCATAATCAATTTTCATTATCAGATCATGTTTTATTGATAGTAAATCTAGGCCATTTAATCTTTCCTGGAGCATTGATGATCTACTGAAGTTCTTTATTGCTGAAAGTTTATTAAATGCTTTTTCACTTTTGGCAACTATTACTAGTATTGTGCAAAAAATTTTGTTTGAAGTACATATTTCGGGAAAATTACCGTGAAGTTGAAATTTATAAATATTGATAGTATTTAATAAATCTAGTTCTGGTATAACGTTGGATATAACATTCTTAAAATTGATGTTATAAATCTTTTTTTTTATGATAGATTTCGTCTTTCAGAGATGATGATGTATTTTGAATATTTATTTATTAAACTATTACACGAGTCAGAAATTGCTTATTTTTTATTTTTAACTTACGGCTACAATGTACGGTTGCGCACATTACAATCACAAAATCTTTGTCTATCAATATACTATTATATATAAAATAATTTATTTTGGCACGACTTTGGGTGGTAGATAGTGAGCTTTGGCGAATGCCTGAGAACTACTGGACATGTTATGCGACACGTCGAGACCAGATTGTTGGGCCCTTTTCGATGCCAGGCCCGTGAGAAATGTTTCGAATGTCACCCCCTCTCGGCGGCCCGGGACCGCTTATAAGTACGGCAAATGTGTCTATCCCCCACTAATAACTTTTGAACTAATGAGCAGATTTTCATGAAATTCGGTAGGGATGTACTGTCATTAAAGAACACCTCGAAGCCGCCTCCTTTAATAGGATCGACTAATCCTGCAGGGTAGAATTTCATTTTTATCACAATTTTAGTTTATATTACTGTCAATAGATGGCGCTAAGTGTTAGCAGTGTGGGAGAATATATAACTTACTTGATTTCTTTACTCAGCAGAAAATAAACAGCGTAAAACGTGTTATAATCGAAACAAACTGTCGAACTTCCGTCATTCATCCTCTTCATATAAATTAACTTTTATTTTTGAAGGCTTCTACTTTCATTACTGATTCTTTTTATATGTGAACTAAAAAGATCTATACAGTATTTATATAATGTTTACGGTCATATATGAATTTGAATACAGTAGTTCCTATCAGTACTGCCTTCTCGGCAAGCAGAGCAATTGCCCCGGACTCTGCGATAAAATGGACAACTATTTTTTTTTAATTTTTTAATAAAAATATAAGAACCAATGAATAAGATTCAAAACAGCAGCATTTAAGTGTAGCAAATTTTTGTATACAAGAAAAATGCCAGATCACACCAAAAAATTAACATTACAAATAAGTTAAAAGAAGTCAGATTAAGAAAACGTAAAGGTTTATTTGATTATGTAGTAATAGATGTATATAGAAATCATTCCAAAATTAATTTTTATAGAAATTATTTCTTAGCAATAATAGACAAAGGCATAGTTTCAATAGAAGAGAGTTTTGTACAAACCGAAAATCATACTAATATTTTCAATTTTCTCTACAATATTTTTTTACGAACAACGGAAGATGATCAACTTAAAAAGTACTGCATGGATTTAGACGTAATGTTAAGACATGATGATAACCGAGATATAAATGGAGCCGATATATACGAAGAAATTAAAATATTTTGTTCAATATGTTCTAATACTGAAAATTAAACTCCATTACAATGCCTGAATATGTTATCGAAAATGCATGATTCTTTTCCAAACCTCACTATTAGTTTAAGAATATTATCAACAATTCCAATTTCAATAGCATCAGCAAAACGAAGATTTTCAAAATTAAAATTGATTAAAAATTATTTACGCATAACAATATCCCAAGAAAGATTAACAAATTAAACGCTATTATCTATTGAACATGAAAATATGTGAAAAAATTAGATTGTGATGAATTAATAAAAGATTTTTCTAAACTGAAAGCAAGAAAGTTAAATTTTAATATAACTTTATCATTTTTGAACGTTAAATTGCTATGTTCGAAAATGAATGCTATATTTGTAAAACAATTACGTTTCATTTAAATAATCGGTCTCTATTTTAATAAACAGTCTGTTCTCGAAGCTCTAAATTTTTTAGGATAGCTTTAAGCAGTTGAAATTTATAAATGATTTTAAAAAAACACAAATTAGCATATTTTAAAAATAATTTTTGACTCAACCGGAAATGATGTCACAAAACTTTTAAGCGTTATATCTTTTAAGCGGAGCCTCAAATCAAAAAACGCGACTAAACTTTTTTACTAAGAATTTTATACTTTATAAATCTGTAAATTTTGGCACAACCTTTTTGAATCACTTGTATAACAATATCTTGATAAACGAAGGTTTTGTGTTTATTGTAGACTTTTTTAAAATAAATGTGTAATGTTTTATATAACTTTTTATTAAACTAAAGTGATGCACTTTTTTTAAGTGAGGCCCGGACCACACACTTGTCACGGGCCCGAAAATTTCTGTCGACGGTCCTGGTTCTATGTATTGTTATATTTGTTTTGTTCTATGTACCTTTTATTTGTTTTATATCACTGTTTTTTTTAATGGGATATGGACTTTCTTCCTATTTTGTGCATTTCTAGTTCGTTGTGTAATAAATAAATTGTGGGTGTATACAAAATGTATAAAATTGAAATTAAAGTTATTCTTATAAGTGTCTTTAAAGTGTTTTCCGCTTCACGTCCTGGCCCGGTATTTTTGTTGGCCCTGACCTGTAATTTATGATATCTGATGACGTCATCAACTCGACGACCTGACCTCATCGTGACATTTATGCTGATTAAATTAGTGTTAACACATCACTGTTTATAACATACTGAAAATTCACATGCAAAGAAATCTTACAGCCAAAATCTTTTGAGAAAAGCGATTATTCTATATTTTATAAATATTTAAGAAAACTGAATATAGTATTTAGATAACAGCATTCATTACGTATATTTCTCTCCAGGAATCTCTTAAAAAGCAGGAGCCATCTTTCTCTTCAAAGGACTTTTCAATAGGGAGGGATCTATTGAAGGAGTCCTCTTTCGATTAAGCCCTGCCTGTTTAACCTTGATCAAAGCTGTATGATAAAAAGTGATTTGAAGTTTTGATTAAGTAAAACGAAATTGAAGTTATATATATATTTTTAAAGAGCAAAACTGACAGCATTAATTTGTAAACAATATACAGTACGTCAATTAGTTTACATTTATCGTTTAAAATAATTTTTTTTTTTCAAAATATGAGAACTGTCATGCCTTTCTTTCAAGTGTCATTATTTAAAAGTTACCAATTTTATTTGATATTATAGACCAGGGGTGGCCAAGCTTCCTATCACAACGAGCCATATAGGAGAATTTGAAATAGTTGACAGTTGCAATCAGTTTCTTTCAACGATAGCCACAGCAGTTTTTTCGGGTAATCTTAAGTGATTTCAAAAATTGTTTATTATATATTTTACACTCATTTATTTATTTCATATAGATGCATACTACTTGTTACAATAAATAAAAAAATTACAAATATATATTTTTTTAATTAAGTAAGTGTTTGCTCAATATTAACTACAGGTATTAACTTTCATGATATGGAGCCATAATGAAGGTACCAAACAGCCGCAATTTAGCCACCATTGTTATAGTATATGTTATGAAAACTTAAAATAAAATTTTGAAAAAATTCAAAAATTTATTTATATTAATAAATTTGTAAAATTCATTTAAAAAATCAAGTTGTAAAAACGCATTCATATTAATGCATATTTATGACTTGATATTTTTTAAATACAATTTATTATAATATTTTTAATATTATCCTTGAAAATTTTATTAGTGTAATAATTATTTTCAATAAGTAATAATTATTTTCAAGAAAAACTAAATTATAAATTTTGAGAACGTAGTGCAAGGTTAAGTTATCAATTAGAAATAAAAGTCTTGCAGTCTAGTCTGTAACAGGTATAAGTCGTGTTTTGTGTAGTACCGAAAACGCACCAACAGGTGGCGCTGCACGTCAGTCCATGATACTGAATTAGTGACTTCTTCGGGATAATATGGAGGCTGTAGCTGACGATTTTTTTCTTCCGATTGCGATAATTACTGCTTAGGTTTCACGTGATTAGTGACGATCCATGATACTGAATTAGTGACTTCTTCTTCGGGATAATATGGAGGCTGTAACTGACGATTTTTTTCTTCCGATTGCGATAATTACTGCTTAGGTTTCACGTGATTAGTGACTTTTTTCCTATAGGCAGAGAAGTTTGACGAGTACTAACACTGATCAATGCCGCCTTTGATGTCATGGTATCTCAGAGTATTGTGGAGTTCAGCACAGTTCTCCTCAATTGCCATTTTGTCATGGAGTTAGAGCCACTCTAGCTACTGTTACTAGACATTAGCATATTTAATGTAAGAAATTTTTAGATTAATTGAAACAGCTTTTTAACAATTTCGCTTAGTTTTTATGGAAGAAAAATTTTATAAGCGTATAAAAACCTTTTAAAGGCAGAATCGATGTTAAATTCAATACATTCATAGCCTTTCATTTTTAAAAATTTCTATAATTGAAGGGGCAAAACATCTGTATAGAAAATGATGGAATCTTTTCTTTCTTTCAATTACAACTCACAATTCTTACTAATCATTAATTGCACTGTTTACTCATAATGCACAGGCATACATCATTTATATAACGTAAGGATGAAAACAGCAAAACTGGAAGTTTATTGAAGGTTTAAATGAAACTGTATTTTTAATACATCATTCAAACTCTCTCATTAAATATTTCCAAATATTTAAATGATATTTATTAGCACAAAAGGAATAAAAATAATTTAAATAATGTATTAAATGCAAAAAATATGTATCATTATTCCAATTGTAATATATGTGGTGATTCAAAAAGATTATGCCAAAATTTACAGACCTGTAGAGGATTAAACTTCTACTCTGCTTTGGGGCTACTTAAAGAACGTGCACAGCAAAAATCTCAAAACACTTAACTTGAATAATTAATCATCGATGCCTGTGTAATCATTCCAATTGACACATTGCAAAAGTTTGCAGCGAATTTCGTTCTTCGATTACGAAATGTGATTGCCGCTGATGGTGGACATTTAAAAAATATTGTAATTTAAATTTCATCGATTGCCTGTAGTGGACAAAGTGGGCATAAAAGATTGAGCGTGTGCAGAGCCACCTGCCGATCTTTTTTGGTACTACTCAAAAATAACATATGACTCGAATTTTAACTTCTGCCAAACATATGCCGTAAGAAGTAAATTTTTATCGCTAATCGTTTTTTCAGATATTTCTTTTTAAAGGTATGTTATAGGATTTTTAAAGATTCAGACGAATGTGTGTCTTTCTGAGTGTTAATTTTTAGTTTTCCGTCCGAGTGAATCATTCTTTCCAGCGTGTATTACCCATTGGTTTAACATTAGTAAATTTGAATCGACCCATAATTTTCTTAATTCTCGACGTATTTGAAAATTTTAAAATTGGTTCTTTTCCTTTCCTACCTGGTCTATAATTCCGAAAATAATTTTAAGTAGATTAAAATTTAATTAATAAATATTAAACTAGTGTCGGCCGGATTGGCCGCGTGGAAACGCTTCGGCTTCACAATCTTCCAGGTTCGAGACTCGAGTCCTCTTCCCTTGAAAATATTTATCACGGGTCCTCCGTTTTCTGAGATTAATGTATATATCAGATATTTTTGTATCTGGTTTTATTTACATTCTAAATGAATCTGTTTGAGGAAGTTATAAATCGAGCCGAATAAGCTTATTTTTGCTGGCCACCCATAAATTTAAATATTTGCAACACACCCCACTCCTTACATTTTCCGAGAAAAATACAAATTTTAAATTTGCATAAACATAAATCAAATTTATAACGGAATTATATACAAAACTATAAATTCGTAATTTTCCATAGATGCGGTTAGTGCGTATAAGAGACAGTTGAGCAAGATATTAAAAAATTAATAAACGAAATTAAATTAATACTTAATACATATTTTGATGGTTAGTGCGTATAAGAGACAGTTATAGATTTATACAATATAATCCTATAATAGGATGGTGCAAAGGAGATGCGCTGATATTGAGCAAGATATTAAAAAATTAATAAACGAAATTAAATTAATACTTAATACATATTTTGAAATTTTTATCAATTCGAGCGTAGATGGCATACAGTATATTGTACTGTATGTTAAAATATGCGATAAAGTGTATAATACAGTTTAGCATCTATACACTTACACTGCATTTGATGGGTTTTTGAATTTGGCAGACTGATTGATATATTTTTAAGAGAAAACACTGGCTGGGAATGGCAGAAAAACGTATGGACATGGGTTACACAGTTTCATTGTCTACTTGTATTAAAACACAACAGACATAATAAAATTTAATGTAGATATCAATGTTTACATTTAATAGATCTACTGTAAGTTTGCTTTTTAAATATGTTTTTATTATATTTACTTATAAACTGAGAAATATTGTAATAATTAGAGGCATTAAAACATAATAAATGTATTTTCCATTTAATAGTTTTATATGCCAAATTAGATAAAGAGGGTCCCATTTACTTTCTTTGCATCAGGGTCTCCAATATTTGACATCGCCTAGGGCCTGCAAATAGGTGATGAATTAGATGTGTCTCGCATTACATCTCTGGATGCGCTACAACTCTGGCTAACGTTATAGGATATTCGTTAACATCGATTTCAAAAATTTCCTCTTTTGCCACAGGACGGATCGAAAGCTGTATGTGTCCGGCCACTGCTGCCAGCTGTCACTATTTCCGCCCCAACGAAAATTGAAAACAAATTTTACGTCTGTAATCTGTGTGTTTGAGGACACGCTGACATCTGTACTGTTTTTGGTACGAAAAAATAATTTATCGCACGCTATTTTTAAAGCTCGTATTACACGCTCTCATCTAAACCGCTGTCGAAACGGTCGCTTTCCTATGCCGATTCATTCATTTCAATTAAACACAAATTCTGTATCTCACAACGAATACGCGTATGCAGATATATGAATATTATTATACAGGGTGTTTCTGAACTCCGCTTACAAACTTGGAGGGGACTTAGAAATCATTAACAGGAATCGGAATCACATAGGAAAGCAGGGTCCCAAATCGATCTCTCGAAGTCAGCACGAGCGGTTTTTCATTGTAGCCGGAGACTGAGTGAGGTGAACATGAATCCTTTCACTATCGCCTCTTGTTTTTATTTGTGGGGTGCCATGAAGCCCACTGTCTACGAAACGCCAGTAGATTCTGAAATGGACCTTGTTGCAAGAATCGCATCACGCTACTACGATCCGCGAAACGTTCGGTATTTTTGAACATGTTCGCCAATCCATGCAGCGTAGGTGTCAATCGTGCATGAATGCCGTTGGGTGGAATTTCGAATACTTCCTGTGATGCTTCTAACTATTGTACTATTTTTTGTGTAATAAAGTGCTTCATACTACTTTCTGTATTGTGTCCTTGCTTTGTCTTTAATCGCTTGAGGGTTGCTTATGGGATCCTGCTTTCCTATGTGATTCTGATTCCTATTGTTGTTTTCTACGTCCCCTCTAAGTTTGTACGTGGAGTTCAGAAACACCCTGCTGTATATATAAACATTTGCATTTGTTTTTTGTGCGTGTTTATATACTGTATATATAAATACGCACAAAAAACAAATGCAACATTCGAACAAATACCGGTAAGTTGTCCTCTTAGCGTAGTGGTTAAAGAGAATCCATGAAATATTGGAGTGAATAAATACACTGACGGAAAAAAAAATCCCAACACCAAGAAAGACTTGTGTTAGATAAACAAAATTTGGTAGGCATGTTTATACATCTGAAAGATGACATCGATTCAAATTTCGCGCTTTGCGCATAAGTGTGGCGCTAGTAGCTCCACTCGGAATTTGCAAATCAGGTTTGCGAAAGGGGAGCAGCAGTAGTAACTATAGCTTTCTGTGTTCACTGCCTCTCGGTCTTTGATGAATGGAAGCATCACCCCATTCACAAAGGTCAATCCAGTTTTCGCCTAAGCTGGCCAAGAAAATAGCGTGACTTAATGGATCATTCAGCAATTGCGTGTCCGGCTGTCCACAGTTTCCTTGACAGTCATCATTATCGGGAGAACTCCAGGAAAAGTGATTGGCGTTGAAGTTACTACCCACACGCATCCTAGGCAAAGCTCTGATAATCTCTCCGATGCTTCCAAGAAAACCACCGTTACGTGGCATAGACTAGTGGTCTCCAAACTTTTCTGACTGCGTACCTATATAAAAATTTTAATTTTTCCTGATTATATTTTATCTGAATATTTATTTAAACAATCATTTGTGTATCAATTCAAACACTGTACACTATTGTAATGTCAATAGTAGCAAATTTTTACTCAATAAATCCATAAGGAAAATTAAAAAAAAAAAAACGGAAAAATAAGAATAACAATTATATATTTCTTTAAATTAAAATATTAAAATAATTTTAATAAGAAGGAACACTAAAAAAATTTAAAATGTTCCTTCCAGTTTTAGATAAATAAAATTCATAAACCATAAAGATTATGAGTAATATTTAATAAGAAGGAACACTAAAAAAATTTAAAATGTTCCTTCCAGTTTTAGATAAATAAAATTCATAAACCATAAAGATTATGAGTAATGATTTACTAAATACTAGTAACGTTTACAGTTTGAGTAATGGTTTACTAAATACAGTACTATTAATCTTTATAGTTTTAGAGTAACGGTTACTCATAAACTATAAAGGTAACCTTTATGCTTTACGTATTTTATTTATCTAAACTGAAAGGCACATTTTAAAGTAAAATACTAAATAGCAATAGTATGATTTGTTTGTGTTTACATCACTTTTGATTTTTCAATTAAATTTGATACTTTGTTATATGTATTTTTTCATAATGAAACATATTTATTGTCTTTAATCAGAATTTAACTTATTACTTACCCAATTACAGATAGCTTAATAATTAAACTAATTTTATAAATAACATAATTAATGTTTAAATACATTTATTAGTATAAAACAGCAAAGTGATAAATTAATCTGGTAGGTAGCTAATATATTTAAGCAAAGTGAATTTATAAAACTTATCTTCTTCTCTAAGATAGTCCCTCATTTGCATACAACATGATTCTATGTAAAATTCATGATGATGCATTATACTTTTAAAACATGATTGATAAAAATGCAGCATCGAAGTCGTCAAATATCTCTAGTGAATTTCATAAAAATTTCATTAAATTCAAAAGTTAGCATTGAGGAGAAACAGATATAAAGCATGATGATCTTCCAAATCTCACTTTTCTTCGGAAATTAAACTAATAAAACGTGCTAAAGTTGTTAACTTCAGTATGTTTTATTAAAACTATTAAAATTATCATTCTTATTCAAGTTATAAATATGCTTCAAACTTACAAACAATCTGCCTCACGCCTATTTTTTTAATTATATCATGTTATTTTACTTCGAAACGTTTGCTTATAAATTCAATTTAATAATTTTACAAATTAATCATAATATTCTCACTTGACAGTTTTCAATAAATTCCTAGATCAATTTTTCAAGCTGTAATTATTTATTGAGCATTAAAGAAAAATAAATTTATTTAAATTTTTTTATAATTATTGATAAAATCCATAATTTGAAATATATCGACCGAAAATTAGAAAAAAATAAAAAATAAATTTAGGTGAGTGATTCGAAGTTATATTCAGTTATGCTATTTTTATATTTAAAAGGATCTTACTTTCAGATGTAAAAAAAATCTCATCACTGATAAGGAAAATTGAAATAATGATGATAATAATACGGTAATAATATTTTAAATTTTAATTAATAACGCTTGAAATAATAATTTAACATAAATTTAATTAAAAACAACACTAAATCTTTTTAATGTCCGAAAAAAATATAACACATATACATAATGCATTAACTAATTAATGTAATTATAATAGTGTAATAATTGTATTTACAGTATATAATTTTTTAAAATAAATGTATGTAAGATTTTTTAAATTTTATTTAAAATTTTGTCCATCAGATGGCAGTACATAACAGATAATAGAGAATTTCTAGTACTGTACTTTTTTGTATTTCGATTAGAATATTTAATGAAGATATATGTTATATTTTAACGCATATCTCTGAAATATTAATTCATAATGAAGGAACTTTCATCAGATGGCGTTACATAACAGATAATAGAGAATTTCTAGTACTGTACTTTTCTGTATTTCGATTAGAATATTTAATAAAGATATATGTTATATTTTAACGCATATCTCTGAAATATTAATTCATAATGAAGGAACTTAATTGGCAAATTATTTTTATTTTGCTATTAAAAAAAAACACAAATAAGTATGAATTTTCATAATTAAAATTATCAGAAAAATATTAATTTATTAGTCATCATAAGAGATATTGAAGCGGAAATGCGTAAAAAAATTTAAGAACTAAATATGGTGCTGGTCTGCGCTATTAATAGCATGACTAATAACATAATTCAATAGATCTCAAACACTGAAGTGCATAGCGAATCATAAGCATTACTTCTCATATATTAATTAGTATTAGCAGATTTTTAAATTCATACTTACTTATTTTTAAGTGTGATACGAAGTAATTTTCTTATGTTGTTTGGAGGTACGCAAATGTTTTATTCGCATAGCAGTTCGATAAGAATTGCAATAGATGAAACGGCACTTCAACTTTATTCGATGTGTTTTTAATATTGATAATAATTTTTCTATTTTATGTTGCATTTTTATAAGAAAAAAATAATTTCGGTTATAATATGATTACAAAAGCTATGATGAGAAAATTTTTCTACAATGCATATTAGTCGAAATCATATATAGTATAGTATAGTATATATATGTAAAGATACCACAAAGTGGTATATTGATGTATATCTAAACATTCTTTTTGATTCATTTTATTCCAAAATGAAATAAAAAAGAATATCTGAATTAAGTCTATCCATTTGTCTGTTAGCATGATATTTCGTTAGTTTATCGAAATCATATATAGTATAGTATAGTATATATACAGTATGTAAAGATACCACAAAGTGGTATATTGATGTATATCTAAATATTCTTTTTGATTCATTTTATTCCAAAATGAAATAAAAAAAGAATATCTGAATTAAGTCTATCCATTTGTCTGTTAGCATGATATTTCGTTAGTTTAAAAGAGATCATTAGCTAATTAAGAAAATTAGTAAATACAGTGTTTCACATCAATTTAATTAATCGGCACGTCTAAACATAAATTTGTTTAATTGCTTTAATTCAACACTATTTTGAACATTTTTTAAAGGAATTAGAAAAATTACCAAAACAATTCAGATTGGAGTTCATTATATGGATACTATAAAGATTATTGATGTTAATTATCTTAAAAATGATCATCGGAATTATCATCAAAGTTTTATTACCAATAAGGCCTATACTAGTGATAGGCAAACTACGGTCCGCAGGCTACATGCGGCGCCACGACGATTTGTGCGGCCCGCGGTCCATGCACAAGTGAATGTTAAATTACATAAACAAGCAATATAATTATTTAATTAAATTTAGATTTTGTTCGCTAAAACGCCCCCTTTAAAAAATCTGGAGTGTACCCCACTCGACTTTCTGATATTTTTGAATATATAACCTATTGGGGCAACAGATTTTGAGGCAATTGTAGTGGTAGGGAGCGGTCGTGAAAATTCGTTGAAAACGGAACGGTGGTTTTCGGCATGATCGCAGTATTTTCCTCTACTATGAATATCTCATGTATCAGAAAGTAAAAACATTTTTTTTACATATGGCCTACTCAGTGGCGGCTCGTGGATGATTTTTGTGGGAGGGCTGAAAAAAATTATAATAAAATACATAGGGCGTATAATAAAATACGTAGCTAAAATACGTAGTGCGGACTGCAATGTTTGCAGCCCACGATATACATATCACAAAACCGTATATCACGGGTTACC